>JAPMOQ010058975.1:7064655-7112161 GCA_026543055.1 Argiope trifasciata
ATCATGTTTTACCATTTAGTACTTCAAATGCTCTCTTCATGTTTTCTTTTATAAATTGAAAGCAATTTCAAATCATATGAGAGTAATAAATTATATTACGGTGAAAGTATTTTTTAGATATAAGCGTACTTTAATCATGTTTTAAATAATACACGAGGGGCATTTATAGACTTCAACATTTTTATTCACTGTCAGAAAGTGAAATGATACATAAGTAGGTATTTTAGAAAGCAAACCAACATATAGTCTAGATTGCTAAATTTCATGTACAGCTAACTCGCATAGAAGCCAGTTGATCGATGAAAAAAAAAATTCGAAGCAGATACTTTCTTACCTTTGCCTTCCGATGTAAAAGAAGTAATCGGTTTTATGCAAATAAAATTTTTCAGATCTCAGACGGAAAAAAATCCCAGATAATTTTTATTGGATGAAGCATGTTCAAGATACTTTAAAACAGACAAGTCGGCTAGTTTTATCTTTTATGGTAATTCTCAATCAGTTTTCAATGCATCTGAGCATGGCTTTAATTTCTAGCTTATGTTTGTTTTACCAGTCATTATTTCGTATGTTGCATTTATAGATAAAAAATTTTGCTCTTTACGTATGAAAACACGGGATAACAGCAGTTTTTGTCATAAATTGTAATCTCACTTCTTTCAAGTTCATCTATTGGAAACGCTACCGATTGCTTTACCCAACTGTTTTTAGTAAATATAATCTTTAAATTTTAGAGTGGATATCTTCATTTAAGGATTTATAGTAAACCTAAGATCTATAAACAAGCAAGATCTCTCGTAGAACCATTGAATTAAAATGTGATTACTTCTGAGGTTGAGAGCCGATTTTACTGTCGTAGTTTTCAAGTGTGTAATTGATGCATTAAGCTCGAAATTAACTTGATCTTTAGAATGATTATCTTGTAATTTTTTTAACTGGAAGGATATGTGAATTCTTCTATGAAATCTACTAAATTGTTGTAAAAATCAAGTTTTTTTTGTTTTTTTTTACTAAGGATAGTATAATTTTTAAAAAAATGCATGACGATTTCCAACTATGTCAACATGTCGGTAAAGTTGGTGCTGTACCGGATGCTGGATTCCATAAATTCATACGGTTCTAGTTTAAGTGATTTTTTTTTTTTTTTTTTTTTTTTTTTTTGCGATACTATCCCAAATTTTCCACAACTAGTGTTTAACTTTGATCTGATGCTGTTCTACTACTTAAAAGAAGCTTTGTGCAAGTTGTGTGAACCTGAAACATACACAAAAAATCCACGCTAATAGAAGGATGAAGTGTATTCCATCCTATTTGGCAAATTGAGAAAATTTAATCACATGCGCTACAGCCCATTTCAATACACTAGAAAAGAAATCCTTAAAACTAAATTATTAAAAAATGAAATTGCGAAATGTCAAAATAACGTGCGACACTCCGAATCGTTCCGCAATATGGCCTAATCTGAAGCCAAATTGCTAAAACGGTGAGTTCCGTAATTTTATATTATGTGCTTTCAACCCTAAAATTGGTTATCTAATCAAAGCGCATTTGAAATGACATGCGCAATATATCGGCTTTTATCTATTGGTAGTCTGAATCCATATGCCTTTTAGTTGCTTGGTAAAGTGATTATTTGGATCAATTTCTTGTCATATAATGTGTCTTTCTTGTCATAACTACTTGTCATATAAGTGAGATTTCTGCAAAGCAGGGTTTAATCTCTAAACCAGTTTTCCCTAGTGTCTTGCTTGTCGATGTGATAAAATATGCAGAAATTGTTCTTTAAGTTCAGAGGGGCAAAGCGCCATGGTCAAAGAAGGAATTTCTTTTAATTTCTGATAAACATTCCAATTTAGTAAACTAGGTGCTTCTTATAAATCAATCTTCAATGGCATTTAAATCCTGATGGATATGCTATAATTATTCAATCAAAAATTTGTAACGGTATCGGACACAATAGCTTTTGTGACACGATTTCACTTCATTGATCATGATCTGTAGAATCGAATGCTTTTCTCATTTTATTATTTAAACTGTTTCTGATTAGATTAAATTAAGTTACTATTTGAATATGGTGGAGCATAAGAAACGATGATCCATTAATGGGTCACAATTCATATGAATATTCCATAAAATGCTTAGAAGTTAAATTGATTCAAGACTCCTATCATAGATTTTCTTTTAACCATAGTTTCCAGGAAATTCGTAAGGAAATTCTTGTCTCCCTCATTCATTTCTATCCTTTTACATAATCGTGGAGAAATGAATGAAATCGGAAGAATAGCCGAAAGTTTGAGAGGAAATGGTGTTCTGCCCGTGTTTCCACAAAAAGGGATGGAGTAGCTTCTGAGGGTAAAGACTCCCTGAGCAACAGAAACAGGAAGTCTGACTTCTTGCTAAAATGAAGATTAAATGGGCGCTTGCACAACACCTTTTTACAGGGGGCACATTCACACATCTTACAAACAGAACACAAAACAACCATGCCAGAATCAGGAATTCGGGACACCTGAATCATAGGAAAGATGTGCTACTCAAAGCAAGGACGCCGGTTTCAGATAAAATATTTATGAACAAAGAATACTTTCAGCAAAACGAGAGGGCATTTTTACTGCTCCTTGAATTCTCGAGTTTTAGTTTTCATGGGGTATATTCGGCAATCGTTTCCAGAATATTTTAAAAGGGCTACCCAGATTTCATTAAAAAGACCAATGCTATAAAGACTTAGTTTAAATACAATGCCTCCAGGAATACTAACCAATTTTCTTGTAAAACGGTTTTCCAGAATACAAGAATATTGCTTAGGTCGTAGAGTATTGGCTGAATACAAAAATATATTAAATACGTCTATGTAAAAGTTCATTCAAAAACTGATCTAGATAGTTTGTATGTTTAAGGCTTATGTGTATAATTGAAATTGCTTCAACATAACATCTTGACATTTTTATGGATGTTTTCTATAAACATTCTGTATTCATATTACTCAAGACCAGGGTAATTTGAATGGAAAGCAGCTATACAGAAATCCCGATGTTCGCTCACTTTGCAGTTAATAGCAACTACACGATAAGTTCATTGAAATAATTGACCCAATCTGAGGATATTGGATGAAAATATCCAAAGGTAAGAATTTGAGATTACAGAATGCTTTCAAAATCTTATTCTGCCGTAGATTTTCAATATCTGAAAATGAAAGGATATCAAACAAGGATGATAGCAAATAGTATTCTAATTTAACTGCAATATTTTAATTTCTGTATATCATTGAATTTAGATTTCCAAGTGGTTCTCTAAAGTATCAGGGTATTTAAAATAAACCTCATATACTTACGAATCGAACAAAAATGTCCTCGTGTATTCTTTGAATGCCTACTACTAAAGAAAAGGACGTTATTTATGGAAAAACTTCTGACCCGCTTTAAGTTATTTATTAGGGGAGATATGAATGTTATCGTTTCACTGTTGTCTTAATTCTTAAATATTAAAATTTTCATTCATTCAATTTTTGTCTTTTGTAAGATTCGTACTCGCAACAAGTAGTTTTGACAGGGAAAAGTGTTTTGTCACGGCTTGAAGAAACTGTACACTTCACGTTATTTTTCTGAAAACTGAACACTATGTGAGTAAAAAATGTGAATTATGAAATCATAAAAAAAATCCGAAGTCTTCAACTGCGGTTAGCATTTCAAGTCTTTTCCAGTCAAGTCGTTTTCTTGTTACTACCTGCCTTGAGTCAATGAGTAAAGAAATTAATATCGATGAGGTTGATATAGCAAATAAAATCAAATGTGTTGATTAAAATATTAACAAGAGTTCAATCTCTGGAAGGGCACATCAATTGAAGAACTTGCTTTGGTGCAAATTTCTTACGACAAGTAGTAATAGACGTTAATCTAAATTGGTTTTAAACCCACAGTAAGGATTTAGTACGAAAATGGCAAAACGGTATTTAAAGTCAACTTGGCGGTATTTCCCAGCTTGTATTTCGTAATCAACATTTATTCCAACTTCGATAATGCTTCTAATACAAGCTTCTGTTATCATAAATTATTTTTCAGTATGTAGTTAGCTGAACAGATCAAGCGTATTATAGGTAATTAAAATTCTTCCTTTATAGGTCAATTCTGATCTGAATTCATAAGCAGTCTTGGTTAAAGCAACGATGAGCTTCCTTCAAGCTTTCAAAATGACCATTATCACAAAAGAGGATGCACCGTCTCTGCGGTGAGTTTTCGAGTTTTAATGATCTCAGGTTTAATAACCTAATATGGTTAAGAATCTTAAGCCTTCTGTATATTATTCGCTGATTTAAATATAATAATTCTTGTAAAAATAAAGATTATTTGGATAGTACCCAGTAATTTATATACATAAGAAGCAAATATACATACAAGCAGAAACGATATTAATATCTGACGTAGTATAGCCCGGTTTCGCTCCTCACTATAAATTCGGGAACTAGCATTGTTAGTTTACTGGTAGATAATTTTAAGTACTTTGTACTTGTTTTCTATTCGGGCTTCTACAGTATATTAGGGTTCTACCCGATCAAATTTTGGCTCCCGAGAAGTTCAAAATTTCACTTTTCACAACGAGTGCAAATTTTCACTTCTGTTTTAAGATACATATATTGTACACTGAATCCCAAATTTCTACGTGCTTCAGAATGTGAAGGGACCGCATTCCTTGACGTAGTTTAAAACGTACAATTCCATTGGTTTTATTGGTCTTGAGGTAGTTTTGTAGAATAGAATAGCAGCATTCTGATATCAAAGCAAGAAACTCCGTTGTGACAGCAATTTATTTCAGTGAAATAAAAGTTAAAGCTTATTCCTTTTGTACAGAAAATGTTTTTAAACTAGGAAAGAATTTTAATTAGAATTACTCTTCAGGAATTTATTTGCTAAAATGATTAAAAGTGTGTCATTGAAAACGTAAAGGAAATTTTTAATTAGCATATTTTTCTTAATAGTTCTCGGATTACCTTCGTCTGCGTGCCTTACCATCAAACGTTATCTCTACTCAAATTGATAATCCCAACAGGTTTCAATCGGTAGAAAAGTACTCGAATTCGTTCCCTTCAAACTTTATTTAAAAGGCTTTGCTTTGGTTCTCATCATTAAATAAAGCTTTTGTGTCGAATAAACCATGATTGATTAATTTGCTCTGCATTGTGATACTAGAAGGCGCGTTAGCATGGCAGCAAAGGGTGTTCCTTCAAATTTAATCTGGTGTAGAAATTCTTATATTACTCATGGAATTCAATTTAGCCATTAAAGATGGATGATTAAGCTGTCATTTAATGACTTAAATTTTTTATCCAGTTTAATCTGATAAATAAAATTAAAACAACTTTAATTATGCTCTAATTACATAAGTCTGATATTTTGTGAGCATCGTCAAGCCTTCATAAATAAACACCAAAGGTTGCATTTTGTATAACTTATTTTGAGGCACCTTTAGAGCGTACTTTAAAGATGAATGTCGCTTGATTTAATGTTTTTATTTATCAAAATAAGTGCTCGTCGACTTCTTATGAATGGTTTTTAACTTTCATTCCATGCTGTAGAAATTCGACTATATTTTTGTAGTGCGATAATTTCTTAACTTTTTTTTATTATCACGAATTTGTATTATCTTGTTACTCTATTGTTATGCATTCTCGAGTCCAATAGTGTATTAAATTTCTCTTAATATTACGGAATTTCTTTGATAGTTATTTATCCTTCTCACTTTATGTCCACTTCTGAAGATAATCCAATTTCTAGAACTGAAGTTTGCTCGCATTCTTTTCAATTTAATGTTTTAAACTTGCTGCCCTCTGTAAATTCTTAATTGTTCATTCCAGTCAGAAATTTGAAACACAACTTCCCTATTCGAAAGCTTCGGATTAAATTAAATGCAAAAAAACTAAAAATTTCTCAAGTCTTTAATAACGTTGACATGTAAATCGGTCGACTTCTAAGTTTTCTCATTCAATATTTTTTGTTAGCTCTTGCGTATCTACTCTAATCGCTGCACTATAGGGAACTGACAACTTTTCTTCGCATGTTTTCTTGCATGCAAATCATTTATTATATTTATATCAACTGCTGTTGAGTATTGCCTACTCATGTTAATTTAAGCTGAAATTCCTTAATCAATCAAAATTCGTATGTAAATGCATTTAATTTAGCTTCACTTATAAATCTTTTTAAAGAATCTCCTGCGTCCTGATTGTCTTCCAATTATCTAGAATATTTCATCAATCTTCATATATAAAATTAAATCTACTGAGAGATTCAGAGAAATCTTAACTTTAAATTTAGTCTTAGCACGATGGATCCGAAACAATAAATCTAGTGTTTGCGCGGCGTTCAACTTGTTACTTAATGGATGTTATACGATGTTCTATAACAAAAGATTATGTTCTTGTATATAAATGCATCGCTTATGAGCATTATTCCTCAGATCTATAAACTATTCTGACATTTTCTTCTAGTGCTGACAATTCTCTTAAGCAGCTTGAATTGCAATCATTTTGCGCAAATTTATGTAAGCAATCGAATAAGTACCATTTTTTGATGGGCATATTCTTTGTAAGAGTTGCTCTGCATTATAAACTCTGTAATATTTAGTTGGTGTCTAATATTACTGTTAAAGCTTCATTCCATTTCACGATACTGTGTGCAATATATTTCAATGTAAAATCCTATATTGAATTTTAGCTAATGTCTTGAAATAACCATGTTCGTAGTCTAATTTGTATTTTTTATTCTATCTGTTATTTAAATGCAAAGAACCGACTTGACACGTGCTTATTTAATCTACTACTTACTTGTGCCATTATAGGAATTGCGATTTAAATCTAATAGTAGTTATTTTCGTATCAAACGCATGCTCTTGAGAGAGTTGAGTGTTACTTTAGTCTCGAATTTCAGATGGAAATAGTTGTATCCACTATAGAACTTGGAGATGCCTCGATTCTTTACCTACAATTCGCATTAAAATAATAGCGAGATCGCTATTGCTACATAAAATATAGCTTCAGAAACGAAACGGAAATTTAATTTAAAACCCTTTTACTCTGTTGGAGTAAAAGTTTTCAACTAGAAAAAGTAACAACTAGGTACTTATTTGTTGTCACATCCATAACAGATAATTGAAGTCTTCTTCCTGATCTAGTTTTACGTTGCATGCCTCGTTCTCTCATTGCATATTGATAACTTCTGTAGCTTAAAGATTGCATTGCATCTTGAATTATAAATGCAATATAAAATGTTACATTGCTGGTGGTAGATTGTTTGAAGTATAGTTTTTAATATTTTTGTATAAATATCTAGAACAAGAGATTTTGTTGCATCCCGATGAACCAATTAGACGACTTCCTGACATTTTAATTCTGGTTATATTGCATTACTTTCATTTGTTGGAATTTTGTTTAGGTATTTTCATTTTTTTCCCCTAAAGTACCAGCCTAAACTCGAGATTGCATCTTTATCTCATTCCGTGACAAATATTCTGATGCTATCCATTTAAGTTATTCTACATTCGCTAATAGTTTTAAGTTCATCAAAGTTTTGTTTTTCATCTTTTCGTTCGAAAAGAGGACGATCTTAAATTTAGAACAATGAATTAAGACAAACTACTAGAATTTAAATTTCCAATTCCTTAATTTTATAGGAAAATTGCTTAAAGCTGATTCACTTACTTCTCTTTGAGCTTGACATTTTGATGCAAATTGGAATCCAGAAAGTTTATCTACGAGTGGGAAGTCTTTAGTTTTCTATAGATGTATGTTTCTACCCAGCCCTGCGCTCAATCTATAACGACTAATGCAAAACTTTCAAATGCAACATGTTCAAACTCTCCTCTGATAATAGTTTACTGCCAAGAAAATTCCGATTTTTTCCCTAATATAACGATTGCAAAACAAGTCTTAAGCTCGATATTTTCAAACTTCCTGGGTTGCATAATGATACATTCTTAACTTCCGTAACCTATTCCGAACCATTAAATTCAAATAACTAATCACCAGTCTCATTTTGGGACGCTGTTATGTCATAGATTCAAGCTTCTATATTGCATTGATTTTATGTTTTCTCAATTTCTAGTATTTTGAACGTAACCATGGTTTACTTACTATTATTCGTTGGAATGACAATCAAATTAAATTCTTGAAGGCACGGCAATTACAGAAACAATTTTTGCAATAGATTTTTGATTTAAAATAAATCAATAATAATATTAAGTAAACTTTATCATGTGAAACTAGGTATTAAACATATGGGCCATTTATCGATCCTTAGTTTCTAGGATTGAAAGAGGGTCATAAAGTTAATGTGAAATTTGTCTTGAATTTTGCAAATCTAGCAAATCTTACATCGATGAAAAACGCCAGTGGCTTCCATCACATGATTATTTTCAACTTATTAGAATTTCAATAAGTCGAAGATAGTTAATATACTTAAGACTGAATCAGTGTAAATAAACTGCACAATCATGTATAATGAAATTTGAGTGTCTCATCAAATCAATCACGAAGCGACTAATTTATCAAAATTATTAAAGAAATAGGCTTTAAAAATACTCCTGCTATTGTAATTGTTTTTAATACAGAGTGGAAAATCATTCGATTTATTGTGGCGCACACAGTGACTATTTTCGATTCATGATTTAGAAACGAATGACCTTTCTGTTGTATAAATTGTAACGTCTTGTTGATAAGACTAGATTTCTATGTGATATTCTTTGATGCCAACTTAAGTAAATTCATCTGCTGTTGCAACATGGTTATAGACAAAAAGTATTTATTGTAAAATTAATCTTGTTATGAGCATGACGGAAGCGCAGAAGTTTAACATCAGTTTTTTTTTTCAATTTGGTGTATGTTTGAAGGTTATTTTCCGTATGTAGGGCAAAAGATGAGCAATACAATAAAGCATCTCAACAATGAATGGATTTAACATTATTTTTGGAGATTTTTAGACACCCAAGAATACTTTAAGAATTTTCATGATTAATTTAACCAAAATTTGCCAATTAGATTTCTTATGAATTCAGACACATCAGCTCATCTACCTTGGATGGAATAGTAACGTAAGAAATTTTAAAAATGTATGCAAAAAATTCTCATTCATATATTAGAAAATCCTGTCAATCATTGGATATTTTTACGAATATTCTTCCCCTAAGAACCATTCATCTTGAGCTGACTTATTTAACACGATGCATCTCTTTCAAAATTTTCCCTACAAACTTTAAAAATAGTTATTTTTTTAATTAAAATAATACTATGTACATTTCACATCAATATTTTAGTTTAACATATATTTCTCTGAAAGGCATAGACTTTCTCTTATTGGTTTTGAAATGCATGTTCCGATTTATTCAGTAGTGGAACTTTAAATAGACTTAATAAAAAACTTATTCAAATTGGATTTTCTAAATATAATATAATAGTTTAAATATTTAAAGATTTCTATTTCTTAATGTTGTCTTGTACATAAAATCTAAATAATTAGTTTTGATTTATTATAAATTGAGTTTATAGGTGAATTTCTTTACTCATAAATTTAATAACCCTATTTCTAAAAATTCTTCTAATTTCTTAAATTATTCAAATCCTTTTCAGATTGAGTTGGTAATAGAAGTGAAATATTCCAAATAATAAAATCTTTTCAAACCAATAATGGCCACCTTACCATCTATTCCGGGAATACAGTTTAGTATTTACAGACGCTCGCGTATATCTTACATTAATTGATAATTTCATTACATAGAGTACTCAAATTCTTATAATTAGTTTAGAAATTTAAATTTTAATATAAATTCAGTGTGAAATATTATCTCTGCTTACATAATGGGCTTTATTAAAAGGAGTCTGCTACTATCTGACTCTTAAATTAAAGGTGTATTGTGAAAAGAAATAAAAAAAGATAATATTATAAGGAAACATGCATACTTCTAAACATCCAATAGGGAGTAAAAGGGTCCAGGTATGGCTGGTTCATTCGAGTTGTAAGCTGGTAGAATTTTCAAAAATTATTTTAATGTCTAGCATTCCTTTTTCATCTCGTTTGCCTACCTTTGGAAAAATAACCTCAAATTTTGGACTATTAACCGATCTATTCAATAAACTAGCCCCGCTTTCTTTTCTATATGCGAATAAAATTCAGTAATTTACAAATTTGGATGAATTTAATGATATTATTAATTCAATTTATTATTTATAGCCATAAAAATTATTTTTGTTATTATTTAAATATTTAAAAATGAAATTTCGACCCTACTTTATTTATATTATGAAATTTGCGTAATGGATATTAATATAAACGTCTTAATAAAAAAGTATGTAAAGGACTTAATTTAAAATTAATATAAAAATTAAGCAGCTCGTGGCTATTTAAATACAGACCACTACTCTACTACTCTATTTACTACTATATAAGCTACACCCAAATTGAGAGGTTTATTTTTCGGAACTGTCTGGCTATATCACTTAAAGGCGTTCACTTTTCCATGCGTTAAAGGTTAAATTCTAATGTAAAATTCTCATCAGGCTGCATCTAATTCGTGCCATTTTTTGGTAAATATATTTTCGTAGAAATATTTTCTTTTAAATCGCTAAGTCCAAATTTTTATTCCATTGTATCGCGATAATAGTTTTTTCATTTTAATTCACATGAAACAGATGATTTTAAAAAGTGGTAAGAATTTTTTTCTGTGTTTTCTCAGTGAAAATAGGAAAGGTTTTGAAATAAACTTCGTAATATAGGGAAGTTAATCAAATTTTCAATTTGGGCCTATTCTTTTCGACAAGTTGGACCTGAAATTAATTAGATTGACAACTTTAGTGTCAGGGTCAGGTGTCAAATTTGATTAAACTAGTTTATTGTGTATAACACAATTCATTCTGAAGAAATTCTTCCAAAATTTGATAAAATTATAATTTTGGTGCAACGGTCCATTTGTATAGATATTAGATACAACTTCTAAAGGGGTTCTTTCTGTTTCAAATCAAAAATTAAACATTCCTTAAATAAAGAGATCGACTTTTTCGATATTAAAACTGTTTTCTGTTTGCGCATTTCATGTAAGCGAAAGTAATGACTCGATTAATCTTTTATTTAATGCATTTGCATGTAAAAGCTAAAAACTGAATAAAATATATTTTAACATTGTAAAAAATATCATCCACAATACAACAGTGTTCTATTTGGAAAAATTTATATTTTCAATTCCACATAATTATACAATTAAAAAGTCGTTACCATCACTTAAAACACAAATATCAATATTTCTTGCTCGAAGAGTTGTATCTGCATAATTATGAATTTTCATTTAAATTGTATCTCGATGCAGTGCAGGAAATCAATATTAAGTAATAATTTACTGCCAGTGCTTTTATTAAGTTATTTCCGGGAGATATAAGAGTATTCATACAAAGGTCTGTTGGTTTCTTTAAAAAGACGACAGAACGAAAATTGCCTCTTCAAATACATCATGATGTCATTTTAACTAGATTACGAATTGTTCCTATTCCTCTTACTCATAAGTATCTTCTTTCTGCAGAGCATTCTTCTTTTTGCAGCAACCTTGGGGACTCCCTGACTATTCATCAAGTTTTAATCGATACTAGACTTCGCTTAAAACTTTTTCATCCAGACACATTTATATGATGAATGTGGAGAAAAATTTTGATCTAAATTTATCGATATCTCATAGACGTACGATTTTTTTACAATACAGTAATACCTTAGTTATTTGGTTGATATCAAACCAAAAGATTATCAGTTGAAGGAAAGCTCCAGTTTACTGGAGGTTCATGAGACGCATTTTAATTTCAAGAAACATGTTGATTGCACAAATTACACAAAATTATACGGAAAGCAATGGTGTATATAATATGTACTACAAAATATAATTCGCAATTCTGAACAGAAAACTATAATTCACATCTCGGCAAACTTGCTTACAATGGTATTTAGCGGCATAATATCGCTTTAACCCTTTCACCGTACTCTTTTGTATGTGAAATTTTCCCATTTTCCTGTTTTTCGCTGCATTAGAACAAACAAAAATAAAAACTGAAACAAGTAAACATTTACAAGGCATTTAAGACGATTAAAAGTTTTATAATTTCGAAAGACTCTTGAAGCGTTTTAGGGTCGTCCTTCAGAAGTTTCACTTAAAGGCTCTAGACGTATTCGGACGATGAAGAGGTTAAAATTTCCTTGCCGTGTTTTTGAAAAAACGGATAGCTGAAAAGGCTGCCATGGCGAAATGTCTGATTGTAAGGTAAATATTATGTATTGATTTATCAAAGAATTTCGTGTTTGTTGTTTTTTCACTTTATGTTTATAATTCTTTTTTTTTAAATTTATTTGCGTTATTCCTTCATTTAGGAAAACAAAACAACACTTCAGAAGAAAATATATCTTCATAACAAAGGAAAGCAATAAAATTATGATATAATATGTTTGTTTTACATGCTGCCAATTTTAAATGCGTATTAGCCCATCGTTAAGTACAGCATTTTCTCAGAAACCATGCCCTTTGTTTGTCTACAGTGTCTTAAGGTTTACTTTTTTAAATTTAATACTTGAAGTATATCTATTCTATGTAAATTACTTCATTTCCAAATGTTGCAGAGACGCCTCGATGACCTAGTGGTATGGTTCCGGCTTTGGGGTTGAATGGGACCAGTTTCAAATCCGAGGAAGAAAAAATGTGGAGGCTTGTCTAGTGCATGTTAAATGTGTATAGTCAAAGACTCTTTTGTAGGAGTGGCATGTAAGAAAGGGCTGCCGGTTGATGTGTCGCCTTGTTCAAAATTAAGAGATTCGCACCAAAATAACCGTAATGTTGTTTCGAAACGGGAAGAAAGTGAAATTAAAATAAAGATTGTCTTTCAAATTTTCTATAAGTTGTTACCATCTAAAGTATCATACATTTTAGAGTCCATAATAAGTAAGCAAATGGCAGATTTTAAGCAGCCATTAACAATTTTTGACGAAAGCTCGTTTACCTATTTAATTAAATCCATCTAGTATAAATTAATCGCCATGATATAAAACAAAATATATCAATAGAAATAAATAAAGAAATAAAAAGATCCGGACAGAAAAAATATGTAATTGTTGGTTCCAATGGCACTTGTTATTGACAAGCCCACTGACTAAAGAGCCATTACGTTTAATCCGAATTGTGCGTCTTCTCTTGTTTATTTTCAGTATCTCCTTCTAGGTCCAAGAGTGTGACTTAGCAGCTCATGCGTCACAACTCCTTTTACTGGGTGGACTACATTCATACATTACATTTACAAATCCACAGATCGTAATTTAGACCTGGATCAGAGAATGATCACCTCTAAACAATACCCAATGGTATTACTCACGACAGAGTGGACTTTGTGATCATATTTATACTTGAGCTAGTAGCCACACTCATGGAGATTCTTCGGCTGGCGGGGTTCCAACTCACAACCTAAGGGATACGAGCCCAATCCCCTACCAACCAGGCTATTTTGACCCGAAAATCTGTCTAAAATACAGAAATAGCAAATGATGATGGGTGATTGAAGCCTAATTTTATTTAATATCGATTCGTTATTACTATAGATAACGTATGGCAAATGATTTTAAGAACTATGCTGAATGTACCGAAATGATCTGAAAGATTACAAGCTCTAGCAGAAGATCAGAGGCTTTGCTCCTCGTTGGGTTTAAACTTTTTCTATGAGCAATAACTTGAAGAGGATAAAAATGGATGGAAATTATATAATTATCATTTTTAATAGAAAATTAAATTGTAACTAAATGGGATTTATAATTCTTATCTTTCAAAATTGATGAAAATCGCAGTGAAAACGTTCTAGTTACTAATAATTTCCTCGTACATGTCTATATTTCAAAATGTACCTCTATATTTTTAAATATTATATATTTCCTATGTAATTCATGTTTATTATACTATACTGATCCCTGTGTAAAATTCATTTATAATATGTCAAATAAATAATTTCAAATTTATTGAAGAAAAAGTTAAAAGTTAAATTTTTTGCCACAGCTACGAAACTGCTGACGATGATCATGCTCAATAGGTCCAAATGCTCAATTCATATTTCTACAAAATATCTGATAATCGATAATATTTTCCTTTTTTTTCTTTGTAGATGTACTGAATTCTGTATTACAGATTTAGAATGATTTTATTCTTCGTAAACAGAACCATTACAGATATAATATAATCTTCTTATGTTCGAGTGAATACACAAACATAACCCGTTTTCCATGTTTTCGTAAGACAAAGTAGGACATTAATGATCAAAATGATTTATGCACTTATAACAATACAAAAATTTGTAATACTCGATTGTATTATATTTTTTCTCTGATACTAAATCAACTATTAATCTATTTTGCTTTGGTTAGATTCAACCAATAATGGAAGTATACATATAAAAAGCATAAATAAATAGATAAAAAAACTAAAAGTCACTTTATTATGTTTTCTTAGCATGTGAAAGTCCTGGATACTATGAAGCTATTAGAATAATTAATGCAAAAACAGTTAGAGGGATATTTAATAACAATACTTGATTTATCTATTTCAAGAAATGATAAAAATCCAACTTCAGTAAGGGAGTAATGATAGTTCAAATTAAGAAGTTATTCAGTTTATATTTAAATTTTAATCGTTATCCGATATCAGAGCTTTCTTCGAAGATCTGCCAACATGATATACTCTCTCTGGTGTATATTCAATGTAAGTGATCAATTTGTACTCGTAACTCTTATCCCAGTCCAAAAAGTAGAATTTTTCTGTGTGCATATATAAATACTTCAAAAGTATACGGTGATCAAAAGTATCAGGACACATTCAATTTTACATACTTTTGTAAATATCTCAAAAGTGCAGGACAAAAAGCCTTAAAATCTCGCCCAAATAAAGAAGTAGATTAACTCTCATTTTACTGTGAAGATTTGGTCACAAAAGCCTTTAGCGGAGCGACTAAATTTGACGATGAAAATTTTAACTCACCACATTGCCCAGAAAGTAGTTAATAATATGACACTTTTAACAATGGTTTTAGTTTCTTTGAAAAACAATTTAATTCACTTTCATAAATATAGCACGTATGTACGAGAAGATATGCGATACCAAAAGTGTCCAGATACTTCTGATTATACAATGCTTACGAAATCTTTTGTTATCCATCATCAGACCTTTCGAAATACTATGAATAGATTGAAATAATCACTTTTAAAATTTGCCCAAAATGTAACCAAATTTTATATTGATTGTTTGATTGTTTTAAAAACTCGAATTAAAATTTTAAAATTAGAAACTTTTTTATCTTTATAGGCACAAATGGTAAATATTTATCGTTGACATATAAAAATTGACACCTGTTGGTTCGAACGCTTGTAAATAAATTATGAAATTCTTTTTTAAAACTCGAAACCTACATAATAATAATCGTTAAATTTGAGATTTTATGCATTTTTAAGATCTTAACTTATTCCCATATAAAAAGACATATTTCTATACAAGTGAAAAAAAAAATAATCGTGTGAAAAATAAAAATAGCATGTGAAAAAGAGGACTTAGCATGTAAAAATAATTACAAATGGGAAATGAAAGAAATATGTCAAAAAGAGGATTTAGCAAGTAAAAAGAATACACGTGAAAAATAAAAAAAATGCCTAATTACAGGCTCAAGTTCCTTAAATTAGTGTAAATAACTTTTTAGGCTTTCATAATTTGCTTCTTAGAATAAATTCTTAGGAAAAAAATCCTCTTTTACTTATTTATATCAATTTATTAGCTTTAATTGTCGGAAACCAATTCACTAAGTCGAAAGAAGTAGGACATAAAAATCGCACAACCAACAAAAGTGTGCTATTTTCTCAAATATAAAAAGTTAATGACTCTTGCTTTCTGTCAAGGTGCTAAAAATTGCCCTAAATCCTTAGTTAATTAGTAAATCTGCTTAAGAGCTTACGCAACTGCTTTGAAGTATTTACAAGTAAGCATTCGTGAGGCGACAGTGTTTCATACTTGTTTTGCAGCAATTATGTTTCTAGTTGCTTTTATTTTATAAACATTTGTAAGGATAATTTATAGATCACTTGAGAAACTATTGATATTCTATTTAATAAGAAATCAAATTATTCAAAAAAATATCATTTGTTTGAAAATACATTATATTTTGACAAATTAGTATGATATTTTTTTAAAGAAATGAGTTGAAATAAATAATGATACATTGTGAAATTATCATTGCATCTTTTAAATCTATGAAGAATGTGTTGTCTGCAGCCTAGCAGTTAAAAATTGCTAAACATCAAAAATATTCAACATAAACACAGAAGAGATGTTTTGCCTGTTTTCTCAATTCGAAAATTTGCTTTGAAGCATGAAATTAATTTAAAAAGAAATTTATATTAAATTAATAATTAAATTAATAATTTATATTAAAATAGGACCACTTAAAACTAAGAAATTGTTTGGAAAATATCAGAACAAACAACTAAGGGAAATATAAGAACAGTTAATAAAACAAAGATATAAATTTTATTTATCAGAAATAGTAAAACTACTGATTGTTAATCATTCAAAATCCATTTTATTGTTTAAATCATAATTAGAAAAAAATGTATCAAATTTCTTCTATGACACCTCGACTCCCATTAAGTATTGCTGTCATGAAGTTTGAAAGCTAACAAAGGAAACCAACTTAAAATTAGTTTAAATTTTTTTAGCCAACTTAAAGAAGGTTTATTTAAAATTCGCATGATTAAAAAAAGTCTTAAATTATCGTAAGTGTACAGTTCTGATCGCCATTGATTAATAATTATTTTGATTCATATGTTTTTTTAATCATTGATTATGGTAATTTTTTCTCGAAATCTGGCACAATTTTTTATTTGAAAATAGATTATCAAATCATTGCTGGATTCATAAGGATTTTACCAAAGGTGAATATTCTTCTCACTTTTTTAGAAACAAATTTTATAGTTAAAAATGTATATATATCCATAATTTGGGCCATGAATTTTACTAGGCAATAAGGTATAAACATTGAATCGTTTTTTTGTTGTTGTTGTTGGTCAATTTTTTTTCTCATTGCCTGTTTATAATCGCAATCAACTACTTCAATCCGCCCTGAGGCATATGAAAAAATCTGCATGACATTAATGCTGGAACATCATTGATTGAAAATACGTTTGAGTCTGAAGGTCATTCCCGTCAGTGCTACAGCCCTCCCGTAGGAGACACGTCCCATCACCCATAAGGAGAGGCCAACCCCACAACATTGCTGAACCAATGACTAAACCAGAAGTTATCTTCATTATATGTGAGCTCCGGGGTGAATGCTTGTTGTTAAGTGGAATTCATCAATAGTCTACAGTTTCTTCTCTCCTAATAGTTAATGGTCATATCAAATAGTTTTTTTTCTCACTCCAAGTGAAATAATGAGCAACAAAATGATTCCACTAAATTATCCTTTCAATTCAAACTTAACTTAGAAACCCATTATGTGAATTAATTATTCCAGTAATATTCAAAAGTTTCTTCTGCTAACATTTTTTTTTCTATTAATGCTCATTAAATTCCTAAGTTGGCATACAAAGTTTTTCTGAATTTTTTTTTCAATCATGCAAGCATATGCTGTCATTAGCCTAATGAAATTATAAATGTAAAATCTTCCTCCGTAATGAAATTATTAACACATTTAAATACTCGACGAGAACATTTTTATTTATTTTTTCATATACAAGTAAGTTTTATATAAGCAAAGCATAGAAAAAAATCAATGAATTTATTTTTTCCCTTTTAAATGCATAAGAGTTTGAAGATAAAATGACGAGCATTCAAATATCAAATATTATAATGAAATTGTATGCTTTATCAGCAAATGTGAATCATTTATGACTAAATAATAAAAAAAGACTAACATGTGTATTTGTAAATAAAGCTTTCATTATTTATCCTATAAAAATAAAAATTATTAATTTTTGTTGGATTTTTTTCATAGCTGTATATCGTCTAATGTTCAAGCATGATTGCTGATTTTTCTTTTCCCTCTGCAACTGTTTAAGATAGTTTTCTTTAAAACAAAACATTATAAAATGAATGATAAGTTCTAAATATGCTCTAGAATTCATTGTCATGAGTTATTATGGTACTTTTTGTTTTTCAATTATTTCTAGAACATGAGAATAAAATCTACATGCTCGACTTCGCTAATTTTAAACAGTTAATATTCATTAAAGAAATTTTTTATTATGATCTTTTTATTATTAATTAAATAACACTATGTGAAATCCAAAACTAAAAATTAAAACTTCATAAAATGTGTATATTAGCTTAAAATTTATAAGTATTTTAATAATTTTTGTCGTAGTTAAGTTTATCGATTATTTGCATAAATATAATTGATTTCTTAAGTTTATCTCTTTAAGAACTAAATATAATTATAAGCTGATTTTCCTTAAGTTGAGGTGTAATTTAAATCACCACATTTTGCATTTATGATATCAATATATTTGCAAATAGTCGAAAAAGTATTTACTCTTAAATATCGAGAATCATCAGAAACATAGCACTAATGTGATCGAACAATATCGGAAATATTTCATTTATAATATAAACTGGCCAGAAATAATTGGTTAACTTTTATGAAATATTCTTACAACCAATCTAAACCTACGGTAGCAATTATTATTTATCACAACGTTTCTTCATCACCTATAATCATCTGGAAACGATTAGATTTTCCAAATTCTATACATCATTTGTTTTCACATTACAATTTCTGATACAAAAATATTTAAAATATTGCAAAAAAAAATCCTTTAAAGACAACTCTTTATCAAAAACTGATATTTGAGTGGCATGATATATCTGAAAAATGTAGAGTACGATCTATCGTAAATTAATCATGTCCTGGCAAAACTTTCCTTCGAATCTTTCGAATGTAAATAAATAAGAGAATTAGCACATTTTTATTGTCGCTTAACAATCAATTACTAAAATGTTACCCACGAAACTGCGTTTTCTTATAGTAACACTAATTTTCGAGATTTTTAATAGATAGGTTAATAATTCTCCTACATCTGCATTTACCTAGATATGGCACCGTGTGCTTTTTCTTATTTCCATAGTTAAAAATACACCCGCATAATCACAGTTTCGAATCTACTAATGTGATAAAAGCAGATTAAGTTGCTACAATAAAAGATTTCTTGAAAATAACTTAAAATTTTTTTTTCTAATCGGAAAAATATTGGTAGCAATACATTTCCGTCAGAATATCTTACTTCTAAAAGGATATAATATATATTTATAAATAAATTGATATCTTTCGTTTTTTGATAACATTCCCGACACTTTTAAACATAATATTTAAAGCTGTTTCCTAGAAGCATCATTCTTTTTAGAACAATATTATTCAGTGAATTGAGAAGTGGAATTGAAATTCTGCAACTTGAGGTACTTTATTTTAGAAAAGAATATAAACATTTGTTAAAATGAAATTTAAGAATTTAAATCTTTCAGCGTACTTTTGAGAATTGTATTATAAATTCCATTTGGGTAATTAAGTTTTTATATTCAATATCGAAATATAAAGCAAACAATATTATTTATTTGCCAAGTCATGAGAAAGTAACTTTTTTCCAAGTAGAAAATTAAATTCCATTTGTATCATATTTTTAGTGCTGTTATTCAGATCTAGAGTTTTTCTTATTTTTGTCTTTCACATTAAAGACAACAAATTAACTAAAATGGTAGCATTTCTAATTTGTATAGGCTTTTTCAATATTTTAAGCACGCATCTACAGGAAGTATTTTCCTACTCAATGTTCTATGTTTGTAGGTGAGTTTTTTGAAAAGAAACAACATATAATATAAGAGAAGCAATATGTACATAGAAAGCAATATGCAGAATACAAGCAGAATGATTTAAAATAGAAAAACTACGAAAAATATTTTTTGTAAAAAAATACGTCTAATATAATAAAAAATTGAATGATGCAAAGAAAATAAATAAGATTTTTTTTAGCTAAATTGCAGAAATGAAATAAAATATTTCACACATGCAAAAATTTATATAATATATGAAAAAACAGCGATAGATATAAAAATATGAGATGTATGTGAAAAATAATAATTTAAGAAAATAAAAATGAAGTATAATAATTAAGAAAAAAACTATTCATAATATGAAGAACTTTTTTTAGAGAAAAATGACTACAAATGGCAAGAAATAGGGAAAGAGAATACTGTATTTATTGGTAAATACAAAAATACGAATAACATTATGAAATCTATGAGACAAATAGCAAAGTTAGTGCACTCAATATAAGTGATAAAAAAAGTTTTTAATCAATAAATAATATAATTACAGAAAAAGTTACAATACATTGCATGAAATTCAAATGCAAAAAATAAAAAAAAGGTTAATATATAAGCTTCTAACTTCGATATATACCGGAAATTAATTTCGTACCCTCCAAAATGTGGAAGCAGTTTAAATTAATTATTTGAAAATCCCTTGAAATATTTAATTAAAGATTCGCCAGGTCAGTGACAGACAGGCAGACAACACACAAAAATTGCATTAATCAAGTTGATTGTGCCCTGGCATTGATTTTTCCAGTTCAGACCGTAACCGATATAAGTTGCGTCTCAACGTTGCACTGGAAAATTTACAACTTTAAGGTTTGAAAATATAAGTGGGAGTTGTTAGAAAGTGAGAAATGCAGCGAAGTCAGCAATACAGACGTCTTATTTAGAATTTTCATGAATTGCACTGGATGTCTAATATATTAATTTTGACGTATAAAAAATAAATTCAATCTAAAAAGATGAGAAAAATATACGCGCTTCCAATTACCAAAAATGATTAATAACGTTTATTATCCAACAAAAAATGATTTATTATAGTCATTAATTATCAGAAGTGGGATGAACTCTAATTAGTTTTTAAATAAAAATTTGGTTAATTTTATTCAAAATTTACTAGTTAAAAATATCAGCACTACCTTCTAAAAATTATATATCCTTCAAAAGACAAATGTATGAAAGTACGAAATTTTAAAATCCTCGAATAATTATCTCTGTTCTCATGTAAATTCATGATCATAAAAATAATTGAGTGGTGGAATTTACGAATGAAGACGTAATAAAAATTATTAAAATTACGAATGAAGATGATTTTTTAACGATTATATAGTGTTTATTTAGATCAAGAAATTTCTGATAACTAGTGGGAAATGTTTTATAACCAGTAGAAATTCCTAATAATAAAGTTTAGTGTTGGGTGATGCCTACTTGTGAAAAGTTGATATAAATCAATTTATTCATGTTCGTGTAATGCAAATCATATGAGACATGTTATTTAAGTATTGGAAAATCTTTTAATAATAGAAAAGGGATTAATACCATATTGAACATTAAGACATTTGAATGTTAAAAATAGAAGTGTCTTTCAATCACGACTAGAAAATCAAGTGATGAAGTCCATTATTAAGTGAATTGATGAGATCATTTTCAAAAACTTGTTTTGATGTGATAAATTAATTATTATTCTTTTCGTTTATAAATATTGGAACAAAAAAATAAAGAATAAAAGAATAAATGTTATTATTTAATGTAAAATAAAGTGAAAAGCGAACGTAAATTTTTCCATCAACTACAAAATAGTATATTCGAGACTTAAATAAAATCATCAATTAGTTTAATATACACTGAAGTGGCAAAAGTCATGGGATGACTGTTAATATCGTGTCGGTCCTCCTTTTGCCCGGTGAAGTGCAACAACTCGACGTGTCATGGAGTTCACAAGTCGTTCGAAGTCCTCTGCAGGAATATTGAGCCATGCTGTCTGTATAGACGTCCATAATTGTGAAAGTGTGGATGATGCAGGAGTTTGGGCACGAACGGACCTTTCGATGATGTCCCATAAATGCTCGATGGGATTCATATCGGGCGATCTAGGTGGCCAGATCATGCGCTGGAATTGTCCGGAATGTTCTTCAAACCAATCGCGAACAGTTCTGGCCCGGTGACATGGCGCATTGTCATCCATAAAAATCCCATCGTTGTGTGGGTACGTGAAGTCCATGAATGGCTGCAAGTGATCTGCAAGCAGCTGAACATAACCATTTCCAGTCAATGATCGGTTCAGTTGCCCCAGATGACCGAGTCCATGCCATGGAAAAACAGCCCACACCATTATGCAGCCACCCCCAGCTTGAACAGTGCCTTGCTGACAGTTTGAGTCCATGGCTTCGTGGGGTCTGCGCCACACTCGAACTCTACCATCAGCTCGTAACAACTGAAATCGTGACTCATCTGACCACGCCACGGTTTTCCACTGGTCTAGGGACCAGTCGATATGCTCATGAGCCCAGGAGAGTCGCTGCAGGCGATGTCGTGCTGTCAGTAAAAGCACTCGAGACGGTCTTCTGCTGTCATAGCCCAAGGAAGACAAATTTCGCCGCACAGTCCTATCGGACACGTCCCTCGTACGTCCCACATTGCAGTTATTTGACGAAGTGTTGCGTGTCTATTAACATTGACCATTCTACACAGACGTCGGCGGTCTCGGTCGTTAAGTGCAGGTGGTCGCCCACTGCGCTGTCCATGATGGGATGTGATGCCTGAAATTTCATACTCTCGGCACACTCTTGATACTGTGGATCTCGGAATGGTGAATTCACTAACGATATCCGCAATGGAATGACCCATACGTCTAGCTCCAACTAACATTCCACGTTCAAAGTCTGTTAATTCTCGTCGTGCCTCCATAAATCACGAAAAACCTGTTCACATGAATAACTTGAACACAAATGAAAGCTCTGGAAAACGAACTGCGCATTTATACTTTTTCGCTGCGATACTACTGCCATCTGTATATTTGCATATTGCTATCCCATGACTTTTGTCACTTCAGTGTATAGTTTTAACAGAAATGCATATAAAAAATATCACACAAATGTAAAAAAATAAGTTGAAATCATACTGCGAAATATTGAATAATCAGAAATCAAATACTGGTTAAATAAGATATTAATTTCATATCTTAATTAATAACATTTTTAAGAAACTCAAAAAAGTCGAACTCTCTTTCATCTTCTTCTCAACTTCACCTTATTTTCCTAATCTTGGTGAAAATCTATGGAAACAAAATCCACATAAAAACATGTGAAATCGTGGCAGTGAATTAGATTGTTTTACTATACTTAATCAAATTTTGTTTAGCGTGTTAACTTTTCATATTCAAGGAGTCCTATAGTAGTTATTTTCGGAACGGTGGTGTAATTTGAATCCACGGTCAAAAGACAAGAATTACACCTGAGAGGGCTACTCTTTTTTCTAAATTTCCACATCACACCAGGTGTAAAACATTTCAGCTTTTACTGAGGTATGAAGGCAGAATCAGGTTTCAACCCTAGAACCTATTAGCCTCGAAACCGAGATGATACCATCAAGACCAAATTATAAATTTAAAATTCCACCTCCTGCTTCTTTTCTGTTATTAATGCATATAAAATATTGTCATCTTACGTGAAATAGTGAATTCCAATATGAGATGAGTTTAACAGTGAATGTTTAATATAATTATAAAACAAATTAAATAAGCTGAAAGGACTGAAAAAGTGATAATTTAAAATAAATTTCATTTGGTTTTTGATAAAAAATAATCAATTTGAATTAATTTTAGTTTGGTTTAGAGTAGATCACAAAAAATTAATCATCGACAGATTAAGTTACCAGAATTGGCATAAAGTATCTACCCACTTTTATAAAAATGAGTTATAGATTTAACATTTATATTTCAGGCAATTGTTTGATTTTGATATATAAAGTTTCAAACCATTTTTAACTTCCATTGATAAGCAATAAGTGCTACGAAACAAATTTCTGTTTATATGTAAGTTTAATTATGTCTCATTCCAAACAGAGTGGCAAACTTTAGACATTATTTTTGCGTCTTAAGAGACAAAACAGTTTTAGTTTCTTTATTAGCGAACAAAATAAAATTATTGCTGAAAATTGTCTAGGAATGATTTGAAATATTTAGTTTAGTTTAGTTATATTTAGTTCCGTTTTAAAGTAACACTGTGGCTATTTTGGAATGGATCTCGTAATTTTGAACCTCTGTCAGAGGATGAGAGAGATACCTGAACTGACATCCCCTCTATACATCAACGGCCCGGACGGATTTAACAAGTACCAGACCCGCTTACATGACGATCCTACGTTGGCATCGGGAAACGAATCTTAAGCCCTCATGTTCCGAAGCCGAGACTGCTACCAAGAGCCTACCACGACTCTTGAAAATCTGTCGTCTTAAAAGTTTAATTTTATTTGTTTAATTAAGGTTTTATGTTGATTTCTCTTCCCTGAAACACCATAAAAGCTATTTTGAGCCAGATTCCATAAATTTGAATCTTATCTGGACGATGAGAGTGTCACTTAAACTGTTAGTTTTAAAAGTAAGCACCATACTAACAAAAAGAAATTTTTGATCATTGACATCAGATTTAGTGAGAACTAAAATTCCCTAAATGACACGTTGATGAAATTAGCTTTCGAACATACCACGTTTAAGTTCAAAGTCACCTGGCCTTCTGAGAATCTTTGAAAAAAATTTGATATTTAAAAAGTAGAATATAAATAATTGCATTTTTAGATTAGGGTTGACAAGAAATTGGAAAATGTAATGGTGTTAAACAATATTAGGCCATAGTCAAGCATGTCCACATAGCAAGTAGGTGAAGAACAAAATTTATTATATGGTATAAAATTTATTGAAATATTTTATCCTACATGGCTGGAAAAATTATTAATGTTTATTAGATGTAAGCAAGTGGGGGTATTTTACACTTTAAAGTTTGTTGCGGGGAGTATGGTGTAATTTAAAATTCAAAAAAACTTGTTTTAAGCTTCTTAGCCAGATCGAATCGAGATTAAATTATACCAAGAGCCAATTTCCTTGAAACGATTAAGATTATTTCTTTGCCACTTTTAACTTTGAGCACTCTATTAACACTGAATTGATTGTAATAGCCTACTAGTAAGGTCTTGGCTTCGAGACCAGGTGTTTTCTGGTTCGAGACCCGATTCCACTGAAAAACCGTCTTGTAAGTGACTCTGGGTCTCGTTAAATCAGTTGGGAGCAAATGTCCTCCGTCTGGTGTGGTGTGCTTGAAGAAGGCGAAAGCCAACTCAAATGTCCTCATCTTCCGGCTGTGGCTCAGAATTACTAGGCCCGTTCCTAAATAGCTCTGGTGTTGCTTTATAAAGGAACGTTAATATAACTAAACTAAAATATTAATGATGAGTTTTAAAGAAAAAAATTTTAATGTCAGTTAGGATACGCCAAGCTTTAATAGATATTATGTCAAAAATTTGCAATATTTCTAAATATTATTTTGTAAATTAGAAGAGGATTGTTTAGTAGCTTGCAGGAAGTAATTGTCAACTAGACTCAATGTTAATGGCTTGTCTAAGACAGCATCATCGGCAAGATCAGCCAATTATCAAGGAATCGATCTCCTCAAACACGATTAACACGTTAACTGCCGTTTGACTCACCTGTGGTTAACACCTATTATCTAATTGTATCGAATTACAGGAGCATTCATCCCTACTGTATATTTAAGAAATAGAAAGAAGGGAGCATCAAATTAAATAAATTATAGGAATATTAGCATGAGTTGTGGCAGCAAACATGTTAAAGTCAGTGAAAATCTTACTGTGAAATCATGTTTTCAGAAACTAGTAAATTTAGACCCATCGGAAGTTAATTCTTCAGCAGAAGTCCAGTCCATTAAAAGCTTGATATCCAGACTCTACCTAATAACGAGTCATTCGTTAGAGTTTTAACTACAACTTAATAAAATGCTTACTTATTATGAACTGCATAATGATGCAAAAGTAAGACACTCATCTTAGAACATTTATTTCAAACCATTATTTATCCTGTTTGAATTAACTTTTATATATTGATTATTAATTAGTCACTTTGTTTTTTTCCATTATTTTTTAATCGTCTGAAGGTTGTGCAAGGATAAAATTAGCAAAAACATTAAGCATAAACAGAGCGATTATTGCATCAAAAATGAAGAAAAGTAAGAATAAATATAAAGATATAGTAAGGAATATTAGAATAACTACAATAAATTAGAAAAAAAATGCATGTTTATGATTACAGTGAGATTTTAAAAAGAGTGTTTTAAAGCATGTAACAATTTTTCAAAAGGAAACCAAATTAATTTAATTTTAATGATAAAGCATCGCTTATATTAACATATGTCAACAAAATCGAACATTAGAAGCTAGGAGAAAAAAATACATTTAAGTCAGATATTTAGGGAATTGTATCAAGTTAGTGATAATCAGGAATATAACATCTCGTTTAAATGATGAGTTTATTCAATATATTTTATCCACAATGAAAAATTTTAAATTGCTGTTTATAATTAATAATTTAGAAAAGTTAACTGATGGTCAATTAAAGATAAATAATTTTTATCTTGTAAAAATCATTTTTCCTTAAAACGAAAGAAGATTGAATAGCATTTTGGAAAATTATGATTCAAAGAAATATCCCACGATCTTTTTAATTTACTGATAATAATATAAACTCCCTAAGATAATTACCAAAACATTAATACTTTACTGAAGACAATCTATTTAAAACAAACTGTTTTCTCTCACTTACGCTTTGAAGGTAACTTGTTGAAAAAAAAACATGTAGGCATCTTTTTATTTTCATTATTTTTATGGGAATTAATTCAAGACTGTACATTTCTATTAAAGTAAATGACTAGGTGCCAAGTAGATTTATTTCTACTATTCTGCAGGAAGAGTTAGCTTCCTCGCTTTCCGTTAATGACATAATTACTCTTGAATACACTGTTTAGTATTAAAAATTTCTGGAAATTAAATATCTACCTTCAGCATAAGGATAATATTAGAAAATAAACAGGGATAATATCCTAGGAAACTTTTCTATGCTTTGTGGTGCGTGAAAATATATGCTGCTAAAATAAGAAAGTGAAAACGCTTTGATAAATAGTTAGTTATGAAATAAATTTTTAATTTGAATGTATAGTTTTTTCTATAATTTTATTAAGCACACTTTTTTCTCCTTAACGAAAACACTATTCAGGCTTTGATAGAAATTCCCTTGTATTACCAAAGAAATGTATTTGAAACTTAACAAACACTGCTAGGAAGGAAAGTCATAATGAAATGGATCTCTAATAGAGATCTAAGCAATTTTAATTTAATAATTAACTTTTAACACCACATCACACCTCCATTTCAAGAGCTCATGTGGTCCCTTTCCGGTTTGGTATTGATGTAGGTGGACTTTATTAAAAAAACTACACAGCAATCAATATAAAAGATACGATACATATATATACAACATAACCAGAAATAACAAAAACTAGAATGCAAAATATCTTGAGTACAATAATAATGGATAAATGAGCATGGTAATGCACAGTATGAGTAAAAATATAACGGGATTATAAAATGAGGGGGTTAAAGAATAAATTATGAATAAAATGTAAGATGTATTAGATGGGGCCCTAAAAAATTGATGGGGTTATCTGATTGAAACAGTTCACCATGATCAATGAGGAATCTAGTCATGTTTATGATTCTTTATTTGGAAGATGAAATATTAAGGACTCTTTTGTACCAAAGACTTTTAAGCGTTGATGAGAGTTTTCGAAGTTGACAGATTCAGGAAGAATAATTCAAAATTCAAATTCGCCTTTCAAAATGTACCCAACTTCTTCTTTTGAAGATTAGAGCTACAATTATTTCTCATTAACAATGGTATTATTTCTTCTTGTATTTTCTCATTAATAATATACTTAACTAGTACGCAATTGATCTCATTAAGCATTTGTTTATTTTAGTAAGAGTAGATGCAGTTTTGAAACAAAATAATGCTTATTCTGGAACAAATTTCGTGATTTTTAACCGCTCTTTATTATCGAGCAAGTCATCTTAATCTGCATACGCTATTTAAAACTTTCAATCCTCTCCAATGTTAGATACTCTAACTCTAAACATATTTAATGAGTACTGAGCTCAAGTACAGGATAGATATCAAAATCATGCGCCATGCTAAATCGGACCCGAAAGCAATACTCTACCACAAGGTCACTATGGTCTCGTTGAAAATATGAGCAACATTATCCGCATGTTATTGACTACAGGGCATTCAGATTAGTTCCCCTGGAAAGTACGGGGATAGGGAATCATCCTAATAGTTCTGAAGCATAATGTGCTTATTAGCTTTAAAATGAGGGAAATTTCTAGTTTGAAAGTATTTGTATCTTCCGTAAGAAAATGAATAAATATTTTGAAATTGCACTTTGAATTTCTCGAAATATTACTAATCATTTAAAATGAGCTAACATTGAACAATGCAATGTTCTTTCGAATATTTTATCTTGTTTTGTTGAAGTAAAGTTAAAATATCCATTTGTGATGACTGCAGAATTAAAAGAGCAGTACAATGGTGTAAAAGAAGAATTATCACAATTAATTTTCTTTAATACAGGTGGCGAAAATGCTTAACCCAAGAGGAACATCATTGAATTCTCCTCTCCATAAACTGATTGATAAGACACTCTTATAACTAAACTTTACCCACCCTAAACTAATCTGTGAGGTCTCTAATAAATCTATATATAATTTTATTTCCTGTCTTATTGTAGCAATGCATTCATACTCACACATTACATTACGAATGAAAATTCGTAAGGATTTCGTGGGCTGTAGGATAGAAAAACTTCTTTTCTGTTCCCTTTATGAAGTTATCGTTTATGTTCTACACCCATAATCTGAAAAAATAAATACAGAAATTATAAAACTTTATTTCTCTATTTTTTTAAATCCTTATCTTATCGTTTTTATCTTTCCTTTATCTAAAAACGTTAATACTGTCTTTGTTACTGATGTTTAAAACCGATTCATCATCATGGAGATGTTCAACAAGAATCATTCACTCCTTCTTTTGGCACGATAGAACGAAAGAAAGCTAAGAGTATTTTTTAGGGCAGACGCCCAATCTCATCGATCAAATGACTTCTTCAAGACGATGAAGTATCAACCCTAACTTCAGCAATGTTGCCGAAATATCTGTTTTGGTGGGCTTAGTTGTAAAAGTATCACTAATTGAGTCGCGATTGGTGCTAAGTTAATAACAGACCAATCTAATGAATGGAATGTTTCCGAGTTTCTGTGGCAACTTGTGTAATGGATGGTAAAGAGTTCTATTAATAGATGAAAAAAGGGAAGAGAACGAAAACAGAGGCAAAAACAAAAGGCACGACATAGACAAAAAGCGAATTTGTATTTTTACAACTTTTATTTTGCTTAGTCTTTTCATATTTGTAAAGATAGAATTTGTTGATTTTCCATTCACTTATGTTTTAATGTTATGAAATTTTACTAACCTGCAAGATGACAATAAACTATTTAAATATTTTAATAATTTGAATCTCATTTAATTGATTGATTATTTACTTAAATCTTGATTCCGTGCGAGTTTCGCCACCTGAAAAAATTGATTCCAAGATTTTATAATATCTCAGATGGTAAATTATTGATGTATAAATTTAATGCTATTTAATGAAAGAAAAATTACTGTTCGGCACAAAATGATTGTTTTTATGATGGAAATTAATTGAAATTAACAGTAATAGACATTTTGGATTTAGGGTATATTGAACCGTTAAAATAGTAAATAGTGAAACTGTCAGTAAAATAAATATATTTAAAAAAATGGAACAAAAGTCATTTCACTTTTATAAAATTCGTCTTGTTAAGGCGTCATTGATTATCAGCACAGTTACTTGTCTGTATTAAGACACTGGTAAACAAGTTTAAAAAAAGACAGCTTAAAGTCCAAATTAAATTTCCATTGCGAATAGGACTGAGCTACTCATAAAAGTAATACGTTACACATATATTGATGGAAATTAATGATCATAGATTATATGCAATGCTCTTGCATACCCCCCCCCCTTAAAATGACGATATTATTCTAATAACTGAAGAATAAAATAACTACTATAGCTCCAAAATGTAAGGAAATGAATTTACTATAAGTAAGCGCCTTTCAAACTTTTGAATTTTATTTTAAAAAGAATAAAGAACAATATTTTATAATCTTTTTTATAGATAGAAACTTGAAACTTACTTCATATATAAACTTAATTTATACGCATGCTTATTAGAGTGATTACGAGAATATTTGGTCTGTTCTTATCTATTTCCTGTTTTCATTTGCCACTATTCTTCCTTTAGGAAGTACATCCCTTCATAGGAGTGAATGTAACTCGACACCACGCCAATACATTTTCTATCAAGCAACAGAAAATCAATTACCATACTTGAAGTTTCTCACTTCTATACTTCGAGTAAAGCCTGATTTGTTAAATCACTCCTTTTATACTTACATATTTAAGGGAAACATTATATGAACTTTTTGTGTCTTTCTCAACAGATTAATTTCAATTTTCATCCATAGTTTGAATTTTAAAAGTAAAATAATTCTCCCTTGATAAAATACTTTTCTAGTGTTTAATTCTATTGAAAATTTGTTTTAATTCTGCTAAAACGAATTTGTAACATTATAACCGAATAATTCGTTGTCTGACATATTGTGTCGTGCTGTGCATTAGCAACAATCATCGTAAATCAGAAATATTTGCTATACTAAGAATTTTTCCTTAAAGGGGACTGAAGTTTTAAGGAATATTTTGCTCCAAATAATCGTTACACTTCAATTTCATAATGTAACGTGTTTCCTCTCTTATTTAGATTTCCAGATTTTCAATAAAGTCATGACATTTTTTAACCGAAGAAACGCATTAATTCAATATATTATGTTATTTTCAGTTTTGCTTTTGAAACAGGATATGGCTTCATATTAAATTTTCTCACTCAAGATGCTGTTCGAATTTTTTGATGCTATTAGATCTTGAGAAAGATGACTTTGGTTTAATTCAAAGCAAACTCGCAATTTGTTCTGACATTCTGGTTATATTTCATAATTTTATTCGAAAATATATTTCAACAATCACTTCACCTTTCGCCAGCCTTATATAATATTTAATTACTATTTCAATTAAAAAGATTTATTTTAAGTTTTTATTATTAAGAAATATAATAAAAATGTAATTTTTTAATAAAATTTAATTAAAATTTTAATTAAAAATACTGTCTGACGCATTCTAATATATGTTCTGTTCAATTTTTATTTGCAATATCATGTAAGCTTTGATTATTTACTGTTCATATTTATGATTATAAATATTTATACTCTTCTAATTAAACATTTTTTTTTAATTAAAGTATGTTTAACGTTGCATTATTTTAATTTCTTGAATTCTCTTCCTTACAAGTTATTAAATAAGCAGATATATTCCAATAAAATTAACAATCCGTCAAGTGCAGCCGGACGATAGACACATTTCACATGTTTTCGTATCACCATCCTCTTCATCGATGGAGAGGAGCTTTCTCCTTTTAGAAATTTCCTTTCATTACCAAATATTTGGAGTTAACTTTTCTTTTTCTTGGAAAAATGTTTCCAACAGATTGATCTAATACGCTCATTGCACCTGTAATTCTCAGACATGTGAGAAGTTTTTCATTCAATTCCTACTGTTTATTCACACTCTCCCTATATATATTTCTTTATAGTTCAAATTTTCAATCGTTAATAAAATGCTTTTTATTCATCCACTCAAGTTGAAATACATTTGTTTACACTTGCAGCGGATGACATTCGATGCTAAAAAAGTGGGTTTTTTCAAGTATTAATTAAATTTAATAAATTTTTAATACTTTAAATAGAGTTTTAGCAGTTTTTAATGACAATTGAAATCTGAAGACAGTATCTCAGTCTGTAAAATGCAAGAATTTCCGAATTTTTCACGTGACGGTCAAGTCCCTTCTTGCGAAAATCAATAATTTTTTTGATAATTATTCAACAAAAAGTAACTAAAATATAATTTTTCTTTTTTGACCCTAGTAGGAATTCAATTTAATTTTTTTTTTTACATTACTTGTTCACTTACTTTATTTTCTTCGTTTCATGATTTTATTATTCAAAAATTGCAAAAATTTATGGAAAATAGGTGAAATTTTTTATGTTTTCTTATTTCTACGATATCTCTATTTATAGTCACTTCGCGTAAATACAGGATTTGTTGAAAAATGAAGCCAAGGGAAACCCCTCAATGAAAGAAGATTTGGGAAGAACGTGATAGTGAATCTCAAAATGAAATGGGAAAAAAGTTAGCGGATCAATTTTTGATGAATCTCATCTTCTAATGTCCTACATTGCTGAATTTCATTTTAACATCTTTTAATTATTTACAACTTTAATTAATTTTAGCAACTTTCCTGTTCATTTAATTTTTAAATTAACATCTTACGTTAATTTTATGGAAAACTTGAACATTTTCATACTTTTTTATATGTTTTCTGAAAAAGTGTTCTTTCTTGTTAGGATTTATGTTTCTTATCCCTTTTAAACATCCCCACAAGCTTATTTATTACCACCAAAACAGCAAAATAAAAATTAATGAGTTTTGATATTGCTAATTACGATTTTTTTTCTGCCAGTGACTCTTCAAAACATTGCGTCTGAGCTTGAAGGAAAAAATATTGCATATAAATATATTACTGGAGGTTTTACTGAATGCAGATTCATCAATTTTTGTACATCTTTCATTTTTCGCAGCTCAAAATCGTGCTTAGAAGCAATTTATGAAATAAAAGCAATTTCATGAAAATAATTTTTATCTCTAATTTTTTTGTTATTGAAATAGTAAAATGTTTTAATGAAAAAGAATAAAATGCCTAAAAATATTTTTTATGCTTATTTTCGATTTTATTCTTTATGAACATTTTTATTTTTAATAAAAATCTTGTAATGAATATTTTCTCGAAATTACTATTTGCTTATGTCAAACGTATCTCATATATTATATTGAATTAGTTTATTAACTATCCAATTCCTACAACCATTCAGTTTCAGTCTCACAGAATAATAGATTGCCTAAGTTTATCTTTTAAAGGTAATGAAAATTCCCAACCCACACTTCTGAAAAAAAAACAATCTCAGTCCATATTGTTAAGGGGGATATTGTAAACAAAAGAAGAACCTGCTCGTCTCTTTTCTAATAAGCAACTTTGTACAAAGGTAATCTTTAAGTGTTTAAAAAAATAAATTCTTCCTGTCCCTTAAACCCTTCAGGGCGAGCGTCTCTCACGAATAAAGAAAACACTGTAGCAATTCAAACAATCTTAGTTAACGAAAGATGAAAGAATTTCACAGAGATATCCAAGTATCTCGGACGCATGCCGTAGTTTCGTTGAAGGGCGTTTGGTGTCTATCAGTTATCAAAGAGTTAACTAATAATTAAAATCAGAATGAATCATTTAATGAATAAAACTAAAAGAGCAAAAAATTAGCCTGAATTTGTTCTTGTTTTCAGCACATAATCAAAACCACACAGCACTCCCACTTTTTTCAGGTCTTAAACTAGAAAGCTTAGAATATTATTTCAGAGCATGAAATTCAACATGAATAGATATATATAGATTAAATTATGGATAAATTAATAACAGCTTCATACATGAAGCTTTGTAATTAAAATTCGCTTGGACTCTTTTCACTTTGCGTTATATAAATACCACTATTAATTACTGATTAGGTCGCTCTGCACTTAACGATTCATAAATATGATACAATAAATGAGCATGATATCAAATGACTATTTTAAAAGGGTAAGAATGATTTTAAGCAGTAATTCTAAGAAGGCATAATTTGCAATTATACAATTTAGGATCTAATTAAAATATGCCTTTCACTGTTTATTTAGTTTGACCTTTCAAAGTTTATTTGTAATGAATTTTAATCAATTTTAAATAGAAATCGCTGCTGGCCTCCTAGTCTAGTGGGGCGCGTCATCACCGTGATTTGAGCGTCCCGAGTTCGGTGATTGTTGTTTTTACCCTGCTTTCTATCTGTGAGGTGTGTGTAGGAGCTCCCCTCCTCCCACTTTGTAAAAAGGGCTGATGCAAGAAAGTATTTGAGTGTCATTTTCCTATGAGCTAGCAGTCAGACTTTAGCTTTTGGGTGCTCAAGGATGTTTACCCTCAGAAGCTACTGCACGAACTTGGCTTAAATTGCTGACTTCGTCAGCAGATTTGTATACGATAAGTGCCATAACAATAACAAAAACAGAAACAGTTAAAAAAAATTCTGAACAGCCAATTTTGTAGGTTTTATTCATTTTCGCTTTTTATATTTCAAATAATTTATTCTTATTAAAGAATAATATTTTCACTTCTGTCTTTTATGTACAAAAACACTATTGAAATCGTTTTAGAAATTAATTCAGAAATAAAGGACGTTTATTTTTTAATTACGAAAAACTATCATGATGTGTTAATAATTCCAATATCATTAAGGGTTAAAAGTCTTTCATTCCTTATATTAGGCATTTGCATGTATTTTGATTCTTTTTTCACGTTAAAAACGCATTTATTGAAATAAATTGGTACGATATAGATGAATCAAAATATTCTCCATCTTTTTATTCAACTTTTCCCATTTTCATCCAACAAGTCTTGCAAATGATTGTTTTCGAATTCTTTTGGTCCTCCAAACCGTTCTTTGTCATTGACATCGAAATCAATCTCCTCTCTAAAATCGTTGAAAACAATACCGACAATTGAGATATGAAGGAGCAACATCGCTATAAAATTCTAAAAATGCCTGATGGGCTTCGGTGGCAGATTTCTTCAAATCAAACATAAAAAATAAGCATTGAAATGCAATTTGAAGAGTTCCATGATAGGGTTTTTTATATATTGAAGAACTCAGTATCATTAAATGGAAAACTTTCAAAATGATAACGATAAAGCAATAGTAAATTGGTAAAACCCATAACCATTGTCGTTTATATAGATACTTAGCATGTTTATCAATAAATGTCGCTAATTAAAACATATGCAAGCACCTAAAAAAAGATGCTTTAGAAAATGAGTGTATCTATTTTTCCTTCAAACCATTGAGATTGAACACGAAAATGTAATATCATCTTCTATTCATGTAGAATTTTGAAATTCCCAAATAACATAGTAAGTTTCTTGAATTTAAGTATTTTCTATTTCCTGTCATTTTATTATTTCCTTTTAATAGTTTTTATGAAGTTTTATTAAAATGGTAGCTGAAAATTCATTTCATACCAATACATTTCTTATTTATACATGCAAAATTTATACTCTCTATTTGCAAACGAGCTGTAATTATCGCTCAAAGAATTTTATCATTTTTCTCTCAAGTGCTTTATCATTTTTCTCTCAAAAATAGTAGTTGAAACTACGATTCTCAACTTTGATTTTACAAAAGTTGCGTATAAACAACCATAAGCTACATGAATGCTATTACTAAGAAATTAAAGCAATTAGCAAAAGTATAGGCTATACCAATATTAGATCATATTGCTTTATTATATACATTGTTTTATGATAATAAGATTATTAATTCAGTGTTAGTAATAATGTTTATCATCAGATTAATATTCATCATTAGACCGTAAAGGAATAGTTTCATAATACAATTATTTAGAAGAAGCACAGATGATATCTATTTTATTATAATTTTATTTTTCGAATGCCATTGAGACTTGATGAGGTTTAAAAAGCAAAGAAATACAATAATAAGAAAATATAATAAAAATTAATATCATATTTATATTCAATTTTTTTCATTTATTTGCAGAAGAATAAACAAGACAATTAAAATTTTCGGTCTTGTTTCTTATAGTAATGGGGAAAAAGAAAGCTTTCTTCTTGGAGTACCATTTCTAACTAATAAACAGGATTTATTCTAAATGTAGTGCATTTTTATGTATTAAATAATATCTTATAAAAACGTCCTCAAAAGTCAAATATCCTTAAAAACTTAAATGAGAGATTTGCGATTGTTTAATTATTTTAAGCAAAAGTTCTTTTAGAATATAGATTATTATTATATTAAGTTGAAGCAGATAAATTCGGTATCATATTTAAGCGAGTTAATTTGTGACCTTGGGCAAATAACGGAACACGACACCGGAGCGAACTTCCGTTTCGCAATAGTAGGACACATTTGAAACGGAAAGGTGTAATGTACACCGTGCTCGTGGACACAGTGATTCTTCAATGAAATCAGGTTTTGAATTTGGAAACCTCTTGTTCTAATGCTGAGATCTTAACATTAGATTACGGCTACCCAAATATAAACAGCTAGAAAATATATCTGAGTTTTAAACAATACAGAAAGCTATCTTGACACTAAAGCAACAAAACCTGTCCTTTTGTACACAGAAACTTGAGATTAAACCATCATCAAAAAGAAATTTAGACTCTAATTGTCTAAAACGCTCTTCGCAGATCACAGAATTGAAACAGAAACTCAATGTGATATTAATCGCATCAATTTATTGTGCTAATATCTACAAATGAAACTTTCGATATAAGTGAAACATGCTAATTTACTTATACTAACAAAAATGATAAAACGCCCTCTGTGGTTGGTAAATGTAAAAAATATAATTGTAGAAAATGTGCCTTTTAGACAGAAATGTTACAAATTTTTCATTCTTAAGAATGAGCAAGAACTGAAATATTAAAATCTTTGCATATAAATGTAGTTTGCATTATTTATTTAGATAAATATTAAACAATTAAAGATAATAATGAATAATGTGGTTTCTTAAATACAAGGTGGCCAGAAATAAAACACCCCTACTCTGACCTCCATGGATATCGAACTACTCAGTGTAAAGGCTCAAAATTTTGTACACATACTATTCAAAATATGGGGAAACGGATTTCACGAAAAAAAAAATTAGTTCCTGAAATCACCGATAGGTGGCGCTGCACAACTGGAACTATGATCAAAAGACACAAATAATAATAAAAATTAAAATGTTTATGCGGAATGGAATGCTTCCATGCTTCCTTTTTAATTTTTCTGCCCCTTATGGAAAATAAAAATAGTAAAGAAGCTAGAACTCCCGTTGTAACTGCAATTTCATACTGTAACCAGAAAAATTTGCATAAAGCATGGTTAGAAGCCATGTTCTGGGTATAAAAGAAGTTAAAAGGTGGGGAATGTCATTCTTATTAGTGATGGCTGTCACGCTGCCAGAACGCGCTTTGCTTGTGAAGTTGTTTTACGAGAATAAAGGAAATGCTCCAGCAGCACTTCGAGAGTTTCGCCGACTTAAGGATTTGCGTAAGGGACCATTGCTTCCACAAGCTCTCAGGAGAATGATCGCTCGATTCGAGGAAACTGGACATCTTGGAGTTCAGCCTGGTCGAGGACGCAAACCGGTTCGTTCAGATGTCGTTGAAGATGTTGCCACCGGTATTGTTGAACAGTCAATGGATAATGTTTTAGGCTGCAGTAGTGCACGTGCAGTGTCACGACACTTGGGTGTTCCCTATAGCACAGTGTGGAACGTACTCAGAAAAATGGTGCATTGTTTCCCGTACAAAATCCGCCCTAATCAACAATTGCTGGCCACAGACAGGGAGATGCGACTGACCTTTGCATTGACATTTCTTGCTAGAGTTGAAGTGGATGCATCGTGGCCGTGGCAGATTCTGTGGAGCGATGAGGCCCATTTCCACCTCAGTGGAACAGTGAACACCCATAACTGTCGCATATGGGACACGACAAACCCCCGTACCTTCCAAGAGATTCCACTCCACTCACCGAAAGTTACAGTCTGGTGTGGATTCACAGCCACATTCATCCTTGGACCGTTCTTTTTCGAAGAGGTTACTTCCAATGGCCTTGAGACATGTACCGTGACGGCCAACAGGTACAAAAGGATGCTCGAAACATTTGTTGTACCCCATTTGCAGCAGCGCCAATGCCTTGACACCATTACTTTTATGCAAGATGGAGCACCTCCACACATTGGACTCCCTGTGCAACAGTTTCTTCGCCAACATTTCACCACTGACAGAATAATCAGTCGCGCGTTTCCGACAACTTGGCCATCTCGTTCACCGGATCTTAATCCGTGTGATTTTTGGCTTTGGGGACACTTAAAAAACCTTGTTTATCGAGAACGTCTGATAACCTTGGCAGATTTGAAAGAGAGTATCAGTCTGCATGTGAGAAGCATCTCAGATGACCAGTTACGATCCGCAGTTGAACAAGCTGTCCACAGACTTCACATTTTACATCTTCAGGAAGGGAACCATATTGAGCAGCATTCCCTGCATCGATAACGTCCTTGTTTCATGTATGCTTGGTACTTTCAAATAAAATGTGTTTAAAACGTGTTTTTGTGTCTTTTCAGCATACGTCCAGTGGTACAGCGCCACCTATCGGTGATTTCTGGAACTAAATTTTTTTTTCGTGAAATCCGTTTCCCCATTTTTTGAATAGTATGTCCACAAATTTTCAAGCCTTTACACTGAGTAGTTCGATATCCAGGGAGGTCAGAGTAGGGGTGTTTTATTTCTGGCCACCCGGTACATGTCAAATAGAGGAATTATGTAGAAATACAAAATCATTCATTAGCCGATGCTTTAGGATTACAATTTTTATTTTCATTTCAGACAAAAAATATTTTTATATTTTCTTTTTCAAAATCCCAGATAAAAATAAAAATAACTTTTGATTAATAATTACCAAAACGAAAACAACTACTCGATGCAGCAAAATTTTAACAGGTATTTTTTTCCGAATTAAACATAGCGTTTATGAAGAAAACTGGCCGGAAAATTCAAAATAAACATACGTTTTTCGCCTCGATATCATAGATATTAAAATGAACTTTTACTCATGAATTCAAGTTTGCCATTAGTAACTTATCATGCTAGAAAAAAGGCATTAAGCCTGATTAAAAACTGATCCCGAGATACTTAAATATCATTGATTTTAAAGATATTTGAAATTTATAGGGAAAAACCCAACAATAATTTTATTTACAAATTTTCAGATAATAACATCAAAATACTTTGAAATTCGAGCATCTCCTTCTTGACAAATTCTGTATTAAATCAACACAAGCTGTCTCAAAAAAAATCAAATGCCATTCAATTTTTCTTCATAAAGAAAAAGCAATAAAAACTATTCTTCCTTCCTTTCCAAATCCTTTATCATTCTTTATTCGCATTCCTACAAGTTCCATATCTTCACGAGCATTTCTTTGAATCGCACAATAAATTTCAACTCAATAAAACAACAACTAGAGTATCCACTTCCCTCCTATAGAGAATCCAGTAATATATTGGGAAGAGAGAGAGAGAAAGAGAAGTAGTCCTTCTTCAGGTAAACTGTCACCTGCAAACTCCCGAGTAGAGATAAAGAGAGGAAATACCACTAAGGAATAAGGATGCTGTTTGATTTGGACGATCAGAAGTAAAATATTAGACCACAGACTGTTACAATAATAGGCAAGTCTCCCAAGTGGCCTGCTGTTTCTGACTTATGAGTTGCGGAAGAAGTTCTGATCTATTTTTTCTTTTGTTCATATTATATGTTGTGTATAGTACAAAGTCGTTTGTAATGTCATAGATTCTCATATACTTAGAAAACTATACCCTTCTGGAAGGAAACCTGGTACAAATGCTATTGTGAGTGTTCAAAAGCACATTTAATTCAGTGAAGACCAATTTAGTTTTATAATTGATTCACTATCCTATTAGGAAAGAAGAATAATTAATATATTTTAATAAATATAATTGTCAAGTAAATAAATTTGTTAACGCTTAATCTTAATTGTAATACAACAGATGTATTAATTAGTCTACTTTCGTAATAGGATAGTTAATCAAATATATAAATGAATTGGTCTTAATTGGATTAAGTAATTATATACTCACATTAGCATTTGTAACAGGCTTCCTTTCAGAACGGTATGTTTTTTCTAAACACATGAGAATCTGTGACAATATAAATGAATATACAGTACACAACATGCGAAATGAAATGAAGATATAAAACATATTAAATGAACGTATTTTTAAACATATGAAATGAACATATACATCATATGAAATGAAGGGATTAGAAAAAGGGATTTTTGAAAAAAAAAAAAAAAAAGTGAACACAAATCGTTTTGCTGAATAATAATGAAATTATAATCATATGAAAAAATCGCAACTGTTGAGCGTTGAAGTTTGAGCATTCTGTCAGAATGTGGAAAGCAGCTATTTCATAGTTGCATTGATAGCACATTGAGTTGATGATAAAGTAAGATGTTGTACTATTAAAAATCAGCAGCAATATCAGCAACAATACTTTTAGTTATTCGACGAGTTTTCAATTAACACGAAAGTTATGCTACAAAAAATCCTATACCATAAAGCAGTCAGTTCAGAAATGCAATTGCGGTTCAAAAGTATACATCTAATTAGATCTTATTATTCTTCATTAATTATTTGTCTTAGTAGAAAGTTTAAATTCTCTTGAGAAAGAGAGATTGAACTTTTGAATAATTTGATTTGTTTGTGAAATTATTAAACAGACAAGAATAAATAAAACAAACTGTTGTTTTCTCAATAATACAGTTATATCATTCATTTGAAACGTTGAATAATAATACAAATGCTTGTAAGAAATATGATACACAAAAAAAAATCGAAAGAAAAACTGGCGTAGTAACAGTAGAGTTTCGACGGAAAAATCTTTGAGGAGAGTAGGTTTGATAGTAATCATCCAATAAATCATAATTATTATTGAACACCTTTTATTTAAATCTTCAACCAACAAGACAGAAACTTATGAACACACTAAACTTTTAGAATTCAAGAGGTGACATATCATTCAATTTTTCCATGATTATTTAACATTTACTTTTTATTTAAAATCTTCAACAAATCAAACAGAACTTCATTTATAAGCTGTTATATTAAAATTCAAAAGATGAATTAATTTTAAATTCGTTATTTGCAATTAAATAAAAGCTAAATAATTTGCACAATTTTTTTCTAATGTAATTAATACTGTCTAATGAAGGGAATAATGAGAATATTATTCTAACAATTGCGTCAGAATATGAATAATTTTATTCATTAAGAAGAGATTATCTTCTGACATAAAGTCCTCTTAAATCTTAATAAAGTGAACAAATAAAAAAGAGAAGAAATTAGATTCAAAGACAAATGATCGATTTTTTTGGTAAAAGAAAGTGATATGCCATTCTCCATTTAATAAGCTTTTCACAAACGATTGCTCAAAATTATCTAATATATAAAAAGAGGAAATCTTCTGAACTGACTATTACTTTCACATAATTAAACATTTTTAAGCATGAGAAAAATGACCTACACTTTTGAAAATAAAGAATTATCACAATTTCCAAAGAATGAATAAAAATAATACCTGGGAAATAATATTCCAAACTTCTTGAAATATAATCGAATCAAAAATGAGTTCAGTACAAATCTTTATGATCAGAATAATTGAAATTTATAGAGAATCAGTAATAAGGAAATTTTTCTATGGTGAAATCATAAATCTGTATTCGCAATTCAATTCTATTCTTTAACTATTAGAAAATTAAAAATTGAATATATACAAAAAAACTTGAATATGTTTTGAACCGTTCAATTCTGATTTTAAATTGATATAATAAGTATCAAATCTAGTGTTAAATATAAATTAAATACATTTACTTAACATTTATTTGAACTGCAAGAAGGCATTTACTTAAGAAAAATATTTTTTATGCAAGAGAGTAAAATAAATGTTTTCAATAGCATCTTTTTATTAATGCTTTCGAGTATGATAGTGTATTTTTAAAAATGAAGGAAATAAAATATATTTCCTTTATTTTTTATTATCTATTTTAAGACTTCGGACACTAATAAATCTTAAATTGTGTGTATCATAATTATGATTTAATTTGTGTTTACTCTGGAGAACCTCTTTTCCATTTTGGAGCTTTTTCAACTCCTGCTGTTAGTTAACACTCTCCCTATACATTTATTTATTTATATATCTTGTTCAAATTTTCAATCGTTGATAAAATACTTTTTATTCATCCACTCAAGTTCAAAAACATTTTTTGAACTTGCTATGGACGACACTTCATGTTAACACTTTTTTTTCAAATATTGTCATTAATTAAATTTTATTAATTTTCAATACTTTAAATAGAATTTTAGCAGTTTAAAAAGAAAATTGCAATCTACAGGTAGTAGTTCGATCGGTAAAATGCAAAGATTTCAATATTTTTTACGTGAATGTGAAGAATGCGTTCAATTCTTGTGAAAATATTTATATACTTATACTTTTATTCTTATTTTTTGATAATAATTCTTTTTATAATGATTTAATAAAAAGTAACTGAAAAATTTTTCTTTGTTGAACTAAGTAGGAATTGAATTTAAATTTTTTATATTCCTGGTTTATGTCATTCTTCTCCTATATTCCAAAATTAATATAATTGATGTTTGATGCTGTTATTGTAGAATATATTGGCCAATTAGAGCGTTTTTTGAATAGGATTATTCAATTCAAATAATTCGGTATATTCAAGAAGTGATTACCGATTCGGTAATAAGCCGTGCGACAAAATCGGTGAAAACGTATTCCAAACAATAATATAATGAACTGAGTAAGCTAAAAACCTGGATTATATTCTGGAATGCTGAATGCAGTAAGGTCGTTCCAATGATGGAATCATCCACGCCCAGTTACAACCCCCTTTACCATGCCACTGGTTGACTGTGAACTAAACTGCTATCATTCTGATTTCTCAACCCCAATTTAACATTCTCACCTTAAGGCCTACTAGTTTAAGCACTCTCATTTGGAATGCTGCAGACTTGCAATTAAATCACTCCCCACCTAATTGTTGTTTGTTTAACGAATATAATGTAGACTGATCTACGTATAAACGGAAATTACAGTAATTACAGTCAAGTGGTTGAATGTAAATTACTTATTATAAGATAGTTCTTACATCCTTCGAAATTCCAAAATCTTTGATTAATGAACTTGGTGGTTTATTTTGGGTAAATGCAAAATTTGGTTTTATATAACATATTTTATAAAATCAGAGCATCATCTTTCTTAAAATGTTGACATTTAGGGAAGGCATCTGCCATTTGCATGCCTCTCTCTATTCTTTAAATCTCTCTCTTTCACCAATAATCTTACAAATGTTTTCTTTTGATATTGCTCCCTAAACAACAATACACACAAAAGTTCACTCGTTGTAGTTAATCTCTTAAGAAAAGAAAAGAAATTGAACGAACATAATTTATTTAAAAGCAATCAAACATTTTGCAAAATGTTTTAAACTTGCTTGGACAACATTTATTATCAAATGATTTTATCACTTATTCCGTGTTTCCTTATTTTGAACTGATATTAATTTCTATCAAATTTTTAATTCAAAAAATCATAACCAAATCTATTGAAATGGATTTTTATTGACTTCGTATTCTATTTACACTCATAATCAAAGTAAAATTCAAAACACTAGACAAATTCAACAAATATCGATTTGGCTTGATTGTTTTGCAACTATATTGTGTCAAACAAGAAATAGATAAAATCATAACAATAGACAAGTATAAAACTTTGGTGAAACGAAGATATAGAAAGTTACTCTCAAACATTTATATAGTTTAAATGAAGGGATGAAAAGTGGATTTTAGAAAAATTTAACCTTTTTTATTTTGGGTCACTTCAACTTTTTTTGTCACCTTTTTAAATTACCTTTCTAGGAAGTAATGTAGGCAAAATCTTTTTTTCTGCCATGGTTTTTTTTCATATAATACATTCCAGAAAACAGTAAAGAGCGAGAATGGTGCAAAGAATCTATTTTTATTACTATATGAATAATTATCTATATTTTTAAACCATTAAAATGTGACTTAAATTATAAGCTATTGCTTTGAGAATTACAGTATAAAAGAACGTGTCAGCAGAATTATTTCTATAAGCCGTTTCTCTTATAAAAATGTCTGAAACCTTGCTGGCATTTTGAAATAATAGATTTTCAAAAAATCAGAGCTACTTTTTTTCGAAGATGAAAGAAAGTTTGAGGGAATGGCTTTCATGAATGATCGGATGTTTGCAGAAAAAAAAAATCCAAAATGCTTTTGAAATGAAAATGAAAACTTCTCGATGACAAAAGGAAACAAAGAGAGTTGTTCGTTCAAAAGCATCGCGCTCAATTTCCCGAAAATCAGTAATCTTCTTTCGTTTCTTTTACAGTTACAATACCATCTGGCAATTCAAAAAATGTTTTTTTTTATTTCAATCTGACGAGCGTTATCATCATCGTTGCATTGTCACTTACAATTTAGTCTAATACAGCGAATTATTCAGGAAAAGATAACGTCAGAATTACATTATAATTATTTGTTATTAGTGTATAATTTTTCTAACCTTATGGTTCATTTTAATAATAATTTTTCTTAATTCACGCATTTTGAATAACAATAGTTTTTAGTTTCAAATCGAAACTTTGGAAATAAAATTATCTTGATCATGTAAAAATTTTCGAAAAATGAATTATGAAGCAGACGAAATGTGAATGTCTTTCTTTTAAATAGTTTCTCACGTTACTGATATATCTAAATAATAGATAAGTTTATAATAATAATTCTTGTTTCATACTAAACACTGAATAACCTAAGCCTTTTTCCAATTTACATGTTTATAGTTTAGTTCAATTTAGTTATATTAACGTCCCGTTTAAAGCAACACGAGGGCTATATTGGGACGGACCTCGTAATTTTGAACCATGGTCAGATGACGAGGACGACACCTGAACTGGCACCCCCCTCTCCACACCAAGCCACACCAGCGGGAGGACATTTGGCCTGACAGATTTAACGTGCAACAGACCCCCTCACACGGCGGTTCTTCGGTGGAATCGAGTCTCGAACCTGAAACCCTCCGGTTCCGAAGCCGAGACTTTACCACCGGGCCACCGTGGCCCTTTACATGTTTATAAGTTCGTGACGAAAATTAAATTATTAAGGAGCAACGTAACATTTTATTTAATAGTTGAACCAGCAAAATTTTGAAAAACTTAACTATCAAAATTATTTCTGTGCTCATTAAATTCTCAGATAAGGAAATTTCAAAAACTATTCTATTTTGTTTTACAGTGTGATTCATTTCAGTACAAACATCCATATTACACATAAATACTGAATGACCGGACCACCGTAAACAACATCACTAGCAAGAACTATGGTTTAATCTCAAGGGCCATCACCAGCCACGGGACAACCTTCCCGGAAGTAAGTACGTCCCGTCATCGATGAGCGAAATACTCCAACTTTATTGTACTCACCAGGTTGGAGAGATCCAACCACCTTGCCGGAATCATCTCATCCTCAATTAAGGTGCCCCCTCTACTGGTCAGTTCAGTATAAAAAGATAATTCAACAAAAAATCAACAATTGAATATATATTTAAGGAAATATGTAACATAAAAAATGCCATTTTCTAAAACAGTTCAGCAGCAAACACCTTCTTATGCAAAAATTCGAAAAACTGAATAACACAGAAATGTCAAAGAAAAAATGGTCGGCTTTGCATTAATAAAAAAAGACAATATCTAGATGCTTCAAAAGTAAATAACCCAGCAACTTGGATATCAATTGCAGCAGAAAATGAAATGAAAGGTGTTAATACCATAAAGTAATTTCGTAAAAAAATTTTGGACATTAATATGGATAGCAAAAGCAATGAAAGAAAGAAAATTGTCTTCTTTTCCCGTTCCTAGTTTGAGACAAAAAATGTTATTTCGGGAATTAATTTGATCTAAGAGTGTACAACCTATAAAATTCACATTTAGTATAAAAAATACCTAATAAATATCATTTCTAATAAATTATTCATGTATTAAAAAAACTTATGTTGTAAGAGTGATTATTGAATGGCTCATCGAATGTTAAGCCAAGCGTGAATTGAATGATATTTCAGAAATCTATTATTTGCAGATGATTTGTTTATAAAACGCATTAAACATTTAGCTTTATATACTTGAATACCGAATAAAATCATTTCCAGGAACGAAGGCCTTCTTTTCAGTTTCAATGAATGAAAGCCATAATAAAAATAGTTTTACGATTTGTTCAGCCTTCCGCCTACTAAAGAGAATTTTTTTTTATTTAATTATTTCCTGTTCTTCGGCTTTTCATTCAAATTGAAATTTAATTTTAAATATAATTATTGCAAAATTTTCATATCTTCAATAACAATTAGTGCCAATGGTATAGATTTTTTTTATCAATTATCTGATAATAAAGTATGTATATATATACACTGATGGAAAAAACTCCCAACACTAGGAAGGAGCTGTGCTAGATAAACGAAATTTGGTAGGCGTGTTTATACATCTGAAAGATGACGTCGATTCAAATTTCGAGCTACACGCGTAAGTGTGGCGCTAGTAGCGACACTAAGAACATGCAAATGAGGTTTGCTTTAAATAAGCGCTATAAGGTTCGTGATCATTATTCACAGTTGAGATTTGACGTAGTGGGTTAATGTTAGTCAAGGATGCCTCTGAGAAGACGAAGAAGCCATTATCAATAGCTCACTGAGTTTGAACGAGGTCGTGTTGTAGGGCTACGAGACGGTGGATTTTCTTTCTGCGATATTGCTGAAAGACTTGGCAGGAATGTATCCACTGTGCATGAGTATTGGCGGCAGTGGTCAAGGGAAGGTACTGCCTCAAGAAGACCAGGCTCCGGGCGGCCACGTGGTACTACTGAGAGGGAAGACCGTGGTATTCGGCGTATGGCTGTGGCTAATCGTACTGCGTCCGCAGCTGAAATTCGAACTGCAGTTGGCACTACAGTGACACAACGAATTGTTACAAATCGGTTACTTCAAGGACAGCTCCGAGCTAGACGCCCTATACAGTGCATTCCACTGACTCCAAACCACTGCCGTTTGCGACGTGAGTGGTGTCAAGCTAGAGCTCATTGGAGGACGGAGTGGAGATCTGTTGTGTTTTCTGATGAAAGCCGGTTCTGCCTTGGTCGCAGTGACAGCCGTTTGTTGGTTAAAAGGAGGCCAGGTGAACGCCTGCTAGTGACCTGTCTGCGGCCTAGACACACAGGGCCTACTCCTGGAGTTATGGTTTGGGGAGAAATTTCGTATGACAGCAGGAGCACTCTTGGTTATCCCACGCACCCTGACTGCAAATTTGTACGTCAGTCTAGTGATACAACCTGTTGTGCTGCCATTCATGAACAGTAATCAAGGGGGTGTTTTCCAACAGGATAACGGTCGCCCTTATACCACTGTTGTAACCCGACATGCTCTACAGAGTGTCGACACGTTGCCTTGGCCTGCTAGATCACCAGATCTTTCTCCAATCGAGCACGTATGGGACATCATTGGGCGACAACTCCAGAGTCATCCACAACCAGCATTAACCGTCCCTGCATTGACCGCCCAAGTGCA
>JAPMOQ010058975.1:7112261-7173003 GCA_026543055.1 Argiope trifasciata
ATATATATATATAATCATAAAATTATTAAAACAATCAAAATCCATTTTTTGATCAACAAAATTAAAATGAAACCAACTAGGTCGAAATCGAAATTAAAACTCAATTCAGAATTACACGCAAAAGTTCACAAAATGAATAAGAACCAAATAATGAAATGTAAATGAATAAGAACCAAATAATGAAATAAATCTACAATACTATATTCAAAGAGTTATTTAAACGAAACAGAAATAACTACGGCAACGAAACCAAACCGGAACCGGAACTAAAAATCATTACTGATTAAACAAGTTATAAGTTTTTTTCTATTGATTTTTCTATTGATTATTTTGATTAGGTTATCTTATTTTGTTAATTAATATGTATATATATATATATATATATATATATATATATATATATATATAATCTAAAATTTGTATTCTGTTTAGTATAATTTAGTTTAGTCACTTTTAACTTTAACTTTTTTGTCAGCTTTTTCAGTTAATTTTCTAGAAATAAATATGGACTCAATCTTTCTTATGTGCCATGAATTATTTTTTGAAACATCTTGTACCAAACTTCTTATGGAGAAAGTAGAAAAAACTGAATAATGCATATATTGTTATACCATGAAATGTTAAATATAAAAAGATAAGCTTTATATTACTAAAGGAAGTATCTAGATGGTTGAAAACCAAATAATTTATTCCAATTATAATATATTATATGCTTTTATATTTTATTTATTATAATTATTATAGAAATTTCCGTATCATAATTAACACTTAGAGCCAATGATATAGATATATTCATCAATTATCGGTTAATTAAGTACAAGAAAAAATATATATTATCATAAAGATTACATAAGCATGCAAAATTTCAAAATTATAACATACCGGTTAATGTCTAGGGGAAAAATTTGTTTAAAAAAATTTTCTGTCTTGATATAAAACAAATAAAATTAAATAAAAGTGTAAAAAATGTATACCATTGCTTAAAAATTTTTGACACTTAAGTTAGACAAAAACAAATACGGCTTTTTTTCCTTATGGTAATTATTATTCCATTAGAGAGATGAGGTCTTCATAAAATTTTACAAAAAACGTTTGTAAAATACAATTTTCTATTTATTTTATAATTAAAAGTATATTTCAAAGACATTAAATTTGGGTATATATTTTTTTACTCTTTCTTATGAGAAATAAAATTTTTGCTATGCTGTACTTTCAATTAAAAAGCAAACCCATGAAATTATACGTGTCCCACAAAGTACGCAGCGTTTAATATATAAAATTCGGATAGAACACATTAAGACTAGTATTTTGCTGTATAACATGTGGAGTTTCCGAGCGTCTAATATATATAGTGTCATAATCTAATAACCCACATATCAGGCATCAAAATACTCATCTTCATGGCTTTTATCCAAACCTGTTAACATTAGACGCTGCATACCTTGTGAGATATCCTGTATTTGTTTCTGTTTGTATGAAAAATCTTTTCTCCCCTTTAAAATTTTCTAAACATTTATAAACAATGTTTAAGATATGTTTATTTTTCAATTTAATGTTGAGTGAAAAGTATTATAATAGTAAATGACCCAAAAATATATTTCTATCTTTTTCCAACATAATAACAATAAAAAATTTATCAGAACATCTGAAGTTCAAATTATTTGATAACGCAAAATATAAGCTGCAAAAATATTAGTTGAAATTTACATTATGAAGCTTTTTAGAACTAGAAAATAATTTATATTTTCATAAATATTTATGAATGACAAATTAATATTAATTATTAGAAAAATAAAAGTCATTACTGAATTTAATTTAAAATTTAAAAAAATCTTATTCACTTTCATGGACTATTCGAAAAAATATATTCTTCAACATCAGATTACACCTTACACATTACATTATAACATTATTTCTTTTTCTCCCATGCATATGTGATAATCTTTTTTACATATTTTTAAAAAGTCGAGAGCACTCGTAAATAGGGAAATTTAAAAACAGTTTTCAAGAAAGATGTATTCAAAACTTGAAACAAAAAAAATAATAGAACAGATCGTCGCTGCAAAAAAAATGTTTTTTAAAAAAAAAAGTAAATCAAGGATTAGTATTTTTTTATGGAAATAATTCTTTTTTCTCAATGTTCTGCATCTCTTTCTTGCTTCAAACAAACTTTTAGCACTTTTCAGGAGTAATTGTCCGTAAACTAATTCATTTCAAGTTAAATCCTATAATCGGAAAAAATATGAGATTTTTAACGTTTCTATATTTTATTTTTCAGGACAAATAAATAACTAAGGGTCTTAAAAACAATCTTTTTTCTGGAGGTTCATTAACTTTCAATTTATGGACTCTTTGGCGTAAAAAAATACAAATAGCGTTTTTTTCCCTTTGTTTGCTTTACTATATTCTTAACCTAAAAATGCGAAATATTTTAGTTGTATTATTTGTATCATCTTATTTTCTATTGCTCAAGGAATAAATAAAATTGATTTAATAGAATTTCTTTTGGACAGCAGTACATGTAATGCGAAAAGTTTTTATTTGCTTTCTTATTCAAGCCACGGTTTTGGAAAAAAAAAAAAAAAAAAAAAAAAACTTGGGAAAGACGAGCTGTAAGGTTAGTTCAAATTACGTTCCCTTTATGTCCCGCCAAAGGTTTGTTAAGGGGTGGGTCTCGTAAATTAGAACCGTGGTGAGACTATAAAGGTAATACTTTATTCAAAAGAAACCATTCAAAATTCTTTAACGATAAAAATGTTTTGGCCTTTACACTCTTAACATGTAACTTACCCTCAGCACTTGAAGTTTTCTAATTAGATCTTCAGAGCAAATGGGTATCTAACCGAGATTCTGACATAAGATCACTGCAGAATTTGTTTAGTTTAGTTATATTAACATCACTTTGTATTAACACACTTGGGCTATTTTAGAAAGGATCTCGCAATTTTTAACAGCAGTCAGACGACGAGGACGGCACCTGAGCTGGCACACTCTCTCACCCCTTTCCACGCCACAACACACCAGCGGGAAGACCTTTTGAACTGATGTATTTAACACTCAGAAGGCCCTCTTACATGGTGGTTCTTCAACGGAATCCGGTCTCGAACTTAAAACCCTATGGCTCATCAACCGAAACATGACCAGCAGGATACTGCTGCCCAGAACCCTGAAGAATACATAAAGAAAGAAAATACAATTTGGCTAAACTGGTTATCACCAATGTTTTTCATTATTTCCCAAACAGTAAAAATAAATTTTCAGACATTTTTTATAATAAGGAAAATTGGTACAAATGGAAGAAAAATATCTTTAACTGTTTAACTTTAATATAACGAAAAACATTGCAAGAATACATTCCAATGATTGAATAAACTGTTTATAAAGGAATAAACTGTTTATAAAGTTACTTTAGTTTAGTTTAGTTTAGGGTTTTTTGGCGCAAGAGCCATGATGTTGACTATACTGCGCCAAACAATGGTTACAATTATATTACTTTAAAAGAATACCGAATAGAATATGAGAAGCTAAAACGTAATCAAGATTCAGATAAATGGATAAAACTTTATAGACTTTAAAAAGGAAAAAAGTTGGGCATGAGGTATTTTATCAAGGAGAAAAGATAATGAAGGGGAAGACTTTTGAAAAAAGTGCAAGCGCTGGGCTTTGAATTTTGGGCATTCTGACAAAATATGCTGTACAGACATTTGACAACTGCATCGCGAACACAATGGTTGCTGTTCACCTAACAACAAATGAATATGGGTGAATCTAGTGTGTCCAATTCGTAAACGTGTCACAACAGTATCTGCTTTTCTGTTAGCTAATGAGGGCCAAAGTTGCACATGGTGTTTGATCATATGAAGTTTATTGTTTGTCTCTAGGTCCCATTGTCTCTGCCATTTAGCATAAAGAAGCATTTTAATGTGTTTCTTTAAGTCGTTCACAGGGATATTGGTAGCAAAAGAATTATTCGCCGATTTGGCAGCCTTGTCTGCCTCATCGTTCCCTAAAATACCAACATGGGATGGTACCCAACAAAATAAAATATTATAATTAAGAGAAGTTAGTTTATCAAGAGCATCTAAGACCTTTAAAACCAAGGGATGAGGATTACATGATTTTAGAGATTGCAAAACGCTCAAAGAGTCCGTATAGATAATAAAATTTTTTTCCAAACTATTAGAAATTTCCTCTAGAGCATATACAAGACCACTTATTTCTGCAGTAAAAACTGAACATGAAGGATGAAGCTTAAAAGAAGAAATTGTATCAGGAAAAACAACAGCAAAAGAAACATGAGCAATTGATTTCGAACCATCTGTAAAAACTGGAATAAAATTTTGATATTGGTGTCTATGTTCCAAGAAAATTTCTTGATAAATGATATCAGCTGTATCTGATTTGTTAAAATTTTCAAATGGATTTAAATATTGTATTTCGGGTATTTTCCAAGGTGGAAAAGTATTTTCTGGCTGAGGAACTGCATGGACATGCAGTAGACTAAGATCTGAAAGAATGTTTTGAATTCTTGTAAAAAAGACAGGAATGAATGACTTTCTTGCATCTTGCAAGCGGACTAGAAAGGGACGAAGTTTGAAATTATAAAATGGATGGTTCATATTCGACTGGATTCTAAAATAATAATTCAGTGACAAAAATTGTCTTCTTAATTCCAGGGCCGGTTCACCGGTTTCAACGTACAAGCTTTTAACAGGAGATGTCCTGAAAGCTCCTGAACAAAGCCGAAGAGCTTTGTGGTGAATAGGGTCTAATTTTTGTAAAATGCTTTTCTTAGCAGAGCCGTATATTGAGGAACCATAATCCAGCTTGGAGAGAACAGCGGCTTTGTATACTTTAATCATCGAATTTCTGTCGGCTCCCCATGATGTTGTTGATAAGACTTTCAATATATTTAAAGATTTTTCGCACTTTTTACGTAAAAGTTTTATATGAGATTGAAAGGTGAGTTTTTTATCAAAGATAATGCCCAAAAATTTAATTTCATCTAAAAATGGTATTGGCTCATCATTAAGTTTCAGATCAGGATCAAAATGAAGGCTACGTTTCCGACAGAAGTGAACACCAGCCGTTTTCAATGTTGAGATGGTAAAACCATTAGTATTTGTCCATTGGGTAATACTGTTGATTGCAATCTGCAGTTGTCTTTGTATAAAATTCATATGCGTTCCTGTACAGGAAATGTACAGATCATCAACATATAAAAATCCCTTCACAGAAATTGGAAGTTGCTTTAAAATGTGATTTATTTTTAAAATGAATAGAGTGACGCTTAAAACGCTGCCCTGGGGGACACCTTCCTCTTGTATGAAAGAGTCTGAAAGTTCAGATTCCACTTTAACACAAAATTTTCTAAGCTTTAAAAAATTGCTGATGAAAATAGGAAGATTTCCTCTAAGCCCTAAATCATATAAATCTCTTAAAATTCCATATCTCCATGTTCGGTCATATGCCTTTTCGATGTCGAAAAAAATGGCAACTAAATGTTTCCTTTATAAAAATGCTAAGCGAATATCAGATTCGAGAGCAAGCAGATTATCAAGAGTACTTCGTCCTCTTCGAAATCCACTCTGAAACGGGTGGAGTAAGTTATTTGTCTCCAGATAAAAAATTAGCCGTCTATTTATAATTCTTTCTAATAATTTGCAAAGACAACAAGTTAAAGCAATGGGTCGGTAATTTGATGGATTTGTCGGATCTTTGCCCGATTTCAGCAAAGGAATTATTATAGCTTGTTGCCAAATAGTAGGAAAGCATTGTTCCTGCCAAATACGGTTATAGAGATGTAATAAGCTTTTTTTCGACTCTGTTGTTAAGTTTTTGATCATAGAGTAGCTTATGTTGTCAGGACCGGGAGAAGAATCGTGGACGCTAGCAAGACATGATTGGAATTCTAAAAACGTTAAATCACTGTTGTAGGACAGATTAGTCTGAGTATTAAAATTTAGTTTTTGCTTTTCTGCATTATCTTTATATTTTAAAAAAGTTGGAGAATAATTTTTGCTACTAGATGTATGAGCTAATGTCGAGGCTATAGAATTTGCAATATCTTTTTTAGATGATATGGTGTTTCCTCTGTCAATTAAAATTGAAACAGTATTGGAGTGAGAAGCACCGGAAGCTTTTTTAACTTTATTCCAGAGATGATAGCTAGAAATTGTTGAAGTAATACCGGAAACGAATTTTTGCCAAGAGATCCTTCGACTTCGACGTTGAACTTTTCTAGATTCTGCTCTAAGCTTTTTAAAATTGATAAAATTTTCAGTTGAGGGATACCGGCGAAAAATATTCCAGGCCCTTTTTTGTCTTTTATATGCTTTTTGACAGTCAGCATCCCACCATGGCTTATTTTGCTTCCTACGAATTCCAGATTTCTTTGGAATGGAGTTATTTGCTGCCTCAATTATTATGCTAACAATATGTTTCAGAGCTTCATCAATAGGGGAAGAATTTATTTCTGAATTGATATTCGCTAAAGAGGTGAATTTTTGCCAATTTGCTGCATTAAATACATATTTGGACGGTCGGAAAGAACTACCTGCGTTGTGTCTACGGTCGGTCAAAATTAAAGGAAAATGATCGCTATTATAAAGATCATTGTCAGCAGTTAAACTGAAAAAAGGCAATAAAGATGGAGAACAAATAGCAAGATCAACAGAATGAAAAGTCCGTGTTGGTAAATGAAAATGCGTTTTTTCATCAGAATTTAAAATGCAAAGATTATGATCTGCCAGAAATTGTTCTATTTGCTGACCACGAGGATTTGAATCAGTGCTTCCCCAAAAGGGACTATGGCCATTAAAATCGCCCAAAATAATGAAAGGAGAGGGTAATTGGCAAACCAAGTTATTGAGGTCTGTTTGACTGATGTGTTGTTTAGGTGGTAAATAGAGACTGCACACAGTTATTAAACTTTTCACCTGAATTCGCACTGCAACAGCTTGTAGATTAGTGTTCAGATTTAATTGCAGTGATGGAGTATTTGTGGCGACAAGAATTGCCACGCCCCCAGAAAATCGGTTTTGAGTATTGTGCTTGGAGAAATTTTTGTAATACCGTATGTTTTGCTTGTCTGTTTTAAGGTAAGTTTCTTGAAGTGCAATGCAGGTGGGATGGTATTTGTTTATAATGTCTCTCAATTCTGAAGATTTATTCATGTATCCCCGGCAATTCCAAGAAATCAAAGTAGACATTTTTTTAAAGAAAAGACAAAGAATAAAGGTAATTGGTTTAAGTACAAAAAAGGCAATAAGGCTAGAGAACCTCAACCTTTAGGTTTCTTAAAAAATTTTGATTTAAAATAAGCCGATGTAGTATGAGTGGGATCAGAATCCACTCTATCCTCATCCATATCACTTATACTATCATCAGATGGATGAATTTTAAAGTGTTCTTCGTTTTCTTCACTTTTATTTTTTTCTTTTGGTTTTGGTACCTTTTTCCCTTTTAGCATTTTTTCCTTCATTACAATATTTTTCTTTTTTGTCTTCTTAAGAGAGGAGGAGGAAGATTCTTCCCAAGATTTTTTTATCTCCAGAAGGGCAAGATAGTCTATTTTTTTTTAAAGTTACGGTGTCAGGGTCTGCTGTTGTGCGAATTCCAGAAGTATTTGTTTCTCTGTTCATTAATGGCAGATTTTGTGAATTACATGATTCTGAAGTTGGAATGACTGAATTTATTGCTGATGAATACGAAAGATTTGGTTTCGGTGTTCTGTCGTTTACTAATTTGCGTGCTTCTGTAAATGAAATGCCTTTTGTTATTTTGATGGTTTGAATCTCTTTTTCTTGCTTGTGGCGTGGGCAGGAACGGAAGTAAGATGGATGATCGCCTTCACAGTTATAACATTTTTGTGTGGTGGAAGTACAGTTTTTGCTATTGTGATCCGGGAGAGAGCAACGAGCGCAAATTTCTTTATCGCTCCTACAAGCTGTTATAGAATGACCAAATTTTTGACATTTAAAGCAACGGAGTGGGTCTGGAATGTATGGTTTAACAGGACAATTTATATAAGCTATTTTTACAGATTTGGGGAGAACTGGCGTATTGAATGTAATTATTAGATGTTTCGTAGGAAAGTTTTGATTGTTTTTTTTAATTGATATCCTGCGAACTGCTATAACTTTTTGGTCTTTTAAATTTTCTAATATATCCTCTTCCAGATCTCTCTGAAATTCTTTTTCGGATATCACCCCTCTGGAATGGTTAAGGGAACGATGAGGAACAACAGTTACATCGATCTCTCCAATCTTTTTTAATTTAATGATATTTTCAGACTGTTGATAGTTTTTTATTTCAATCAGAAGGTTTCCATTATTTAATTTTTTTATATTTTGAACTTCCCCTACATGACCTAGTATAGATTTATGTATTAAAATAGGAGAAACAAATTTCAAAGAAGTAGGATTTTCAGCAATAACAAGAAAGAATTTTGGAAAAGCATTACTTTGGTGAATAACATTAAAAGCCATGCGATATTGAATAAAATTCGGACCCGACGGCATCGCCCACCACGGAGCCCAACATGGGATGGCAGCCACCGGCTCTGATTATCTTCAGCCTCGGCACTTTCCATAATGCTAGCCGGAACCTATACGCTGGGAGTTACCCCCGGAGACAGTGACCACCCTTAACGCCAAGCCCAAGGAGTAACCTCTTCGCTTGATCCCTAGCAGACTAACAACTCGGGTTGATAGCTACCGGCCGATTGATGCACCGGGGACCACAGTGCACCACCCGTCTAATGGGTCGCCACGCACGGCAAACACGTGGGGGTAATTGCTGTCCATGAGAAGCAGGAAGCAAACAGAATGGCGACAGCTTCTCATGGAGAGCTCCCTCGCCTACCCTCGAGGGAAAGAAAAAAGACAGCCAAAAGCAGAAGACGGAGGGAAGATTAAAACGAAAGGGAGTAAAGATCCCTGGGTACCTCGGGATTGGGACACCCGTACTCACCTAAAGAAGGTGAGCCCCTGAGGGGGGTTTATAAAGTTACAGATCCGTCATAAGATTAATGTTATTATATTTTTGATTTCTGTGAAAGTAAACAAAACTAATTTATTAATAAATTATCACTGAAATGGAAGACAAGACAGATATTTTAAGCTGAAATACATTAGTTTTAATCTTTATTCTTTATTTTGTTTATTATATTTTGAAGGAATGAATTTTATAAATTCTATAAAGGATAGAAAAAATAGATTTTTCTTTTCTCACTTTAGAATTCTTTTTTAGAAAATCTACCTGTTATAAAATGTAATGAATCCTTCAAATTCATCCATAATTCAGATTCTGGTTAAAGATATTTGTATTATCCTTAATTTGGAGCCATTATAATGGCTTTTATCATCAGTCAAACCATTAAAATTCCAGATTAAATATCCCATTTAACTTGCATCATTTACTGAAAATTCTAACGCGAAAGCCATTATTGTCAGTTACTGACAGCGCATTTAAATAATATGAAAATAAATTGCACCTTCATACAGAGTAAACAACATTGATTTATTTTCTATCGGTCTTCTGAAAGGAGCTACTGATTCTTCTGTTAATATAAGATCTAGAGATGTAAGTTTTATAACGACTCAAACTTTTATATTGTTGCTTTACTTACAGTTTTATTCGTAATAAATACTCGAGGCAAAAGTGATTTTTATGGACCTGATTTCTAGTTCAAAAATTTTAATAACCTTCTAAAACTTCATCCGTTTGATGCCTTTAATTGATAGATAATTAGAAACAAAAATATCTGATAATGATTAAAAAACGGCGAGAAAATGTTTAACCTTTCATTTTTATCACCCATCCTGAAAACTTAATTTACTCTGAAGTATATTAAAAGGTATATTACTACTTAATAACAGAAGTTCCTTAAAAATACATCCGCAAAGTGAATTTTTAAAGCATTTAAAGTTTTCTCGAAATTTATAAGAACCTTCATATTAAATTTTTCCGCATTTTTAATGAATCGAAAATATTTTCTGTATATAGGAAATGTTGAGGAATTAAAGCAAATATAATTTATATGAAACAAAATTAATTTTTCAAAAACAAATAAGAAAATTTCAATAAAGAATAAATGTAAACATCTTGAGCAAAAAAATTCTGAAGCATTTCATCTTATATCCGACCTGAGGCAGCCTGGTGTTAAGGTCCTGGGATCGAAGGATTTCAGGATCGAGAGCTAATCCCACCGAGTAACCGTCGTGTAGGGTGATCTGTCGCACGTTAAGTCAGTCGGGACCAAACGTCCTCCAGCTGGTGTGGTGTGAACATTTTTAGAGTGGGTGATAGCTCAGGTATTGTGCTCGTCATTTGACCGTGACTCGAAACCACAAGGTTCCAAAATAACACTAGTGCTGCTTTAAAACGGGAAGTTAATATAATTAAACTAAACTTCATCTTATATTCAATTCTAACATTCTCCTTAAAAGGAAAGTAATTATTTCTTACATTATTTCAATCAAGGTGGTATATGCAAGTTCAATTACATAGCGTGAACAAAAAAAAACTTGAATATAAAAATTTATTACAAAAATATCGATGAATTTTAATATCATAGATAGTTCGCTTTTAAAATTTGTTTTTATACAATAGTTGGTACTTATTTATAAAAAAAACTTAACTGGTGCTTTTTTTATATATAAGGAAGAAAAAAAACTTTTGCCCAAAATGGCTTCGCTGAAAGAAAAAAATGTTGTTATTTGGTTGCAAGAAATAAAATCTCCCATTCGGGTTCAATGTGCTTTTCGATGTTGTTATTGGCGCAATCATAATGATTTAAAAGCAATAAAGTGCTTATACAGAAAACATTTTCCTGATATTTTTTCTCTTGATTTTTACTTTCTTGTATACAATAAGAAAATATTTTAATCGTCAAAAAGTTCGAACTAAGAATTTTGACTAATCATCGTATTTCAGACTTCCCTAGATTAAAAAAAAAAAACATTTTTGATATTATGTCTGTCCGTCAATACGATAACTCAAAAACACTTTTAGACTGACGGATGAAATTTATTTTAAAAAATTCTACACCAAATTTCTGTCTACTTTTGAATGAAAGCATTCAGAGAAAATATATTTGCCTGACTAACTTATAACTTAGATCTATAAATACAAAACGCATGGAACAAGATATAAAAAATTTGGTGCATATATTAATGTCTAAATGCAGATTCTTATAAAATTTCAAAACAAATCTATCAAGACCAATCTTCAAGACTATCTAAACCAAGATTTCTTTCCCAGAAACTTTATAAAAATGCTAAAATTATACGCTAGCGAAGCGCAGACCACACATAAGCTATACGTCTCGAAGACTCAGCAGTTGTCGTAGTGGTTTAATATTTCCTTTTTGAGTTGTATTCAAAAGAGAAAAAAAGTCAATAGCTTAAATTTTTGAAAATGGGAGACCAGGCTATGCCAAGAAATTTACACTTATGTTCTGAAACTCAGTTGATACAGTAAGAAAAGACCTATTTTGACTCCATCAATACGGAAACGCAGCAAACGCCCGTTCAAGGAAGTTTAGGAGCTCACCTGAGTCGCCTGGATATCACTGCCAAATTAAGCTCCCTTCCGCTAAGTAATATTCATTGACCAACCGTGGTTCGTGGTTTGTTAGTTAAAGACGCTTATGTCTTTAGGAGAGAAAGATTTATCTCAGAAAATTCAAAGGATGTCCGAAGATACAGTTTAGACCTATGATTGCTCATTTTCATAATTTAAATTTTACACAAAATATAAACTAAACTCAAAATTTTTGACTATACCATCATTGCTTTATTTTCATCACTGACAGGAACACACTAAAGGCTTATATCATTTGATCTCTCGATGACGCTACAAAATTAGTAAGAGATGTGTTATGCTGACTTACTGATACATTTATTTAATATATATCAGCTAAACGCAGGCCTCTTTTATACAACAACCCCTTTAGAATACTAGCTGTCACTACAGTTTGTTGGGGAGGGGAGAGGAGGGGGGAGTATTCTTCTTATCTTTGAAAAAGAAATCAAATGCTCCAATATTCCGAAATATTTGAACTAAAATGATTTTATGAGTGATAAATTTAATCACTGTCAACCAATCAGTCGAAAGGCGACATTTTTGACTCTTTTCTTCACAATTTGACTCATTTTAAAACTTTTGTGCAGAAAAATAATCCTTCTAAGCCCTATATTCATAATAATTTCGTGTGTTGGAAAATTTTTCGTTTGAAATTGACATTACGGTTTCGTAATACACTTTTGCTCATTATTGCCAAAATTTTCACATGTGTACAGTTGGTTAATTTTTAATAAATAATTAGCAACATTCATAGTGCGCTTCACCTCATAGTGCGTAATCCGTTTCCTAAACCTTTGATTATTTTATTAAAATAGCTATCTAGGTAAGGGCGGGAAGTTTTACTAAATAGAACATTTGATTAATTATGAATAAAGATATCAATAGATTGATACAAATCGATTTTGAATTTCAAGTTGTTGTTTTATGCATAGCTTTATGTAAATCTTGGTAATATAATTCCAATTTATTCATAAATTAGGACGCTCGTTTATTTTTTATCAAACTAATTATCCGATATTTGATACTCCTTTACTGTAATAAACTGATAGACAAAAAGCAATAACTACGGAATATAGAAAAAAATTATAATTATAACGATGAGATCTCTTCCTCACTTATTTTAATTATAAATTTGTAATCAAATCTTTCAAGAACTAACCGGAATTGATTAAATTATTCAGAAGGCAGAAATTTTTCTTTTAATGATTATTTTTATAACTTTGAATGGAACCTGAATCGCCATTCATATGATCATATGATACTTATTCTATCCTCGAAACAGTACAATTCTGCTCTTCTAGTTGCTTCGATGATTATGAATCATATTTACTCAATTAGTGAAAATAATACATCTCAAATAATCTTCTTATCTAGAATGTTTATCATAATTATGACATATATTTATGATAATAAAATAATTTCAATTTTCGCAGAATTTGGCTGTAGCATATGTGTAATCTTATTTCACAGATTAAGGTATTAATAGGAAAAAAATATGTTATAAAAAAACATCATGTTTATTAATTTGCTTTGAAATGTAAACTAATATTTATTTTGGCTGTAAATAAATAAATAATAATAAACATTCAAATTCAAATTTTTCAAAAAAGAAGCTCTCAGATAAAGATTTCAGTTTTGTTTGAATTATTAGTATAATCAATTCATGTTTCTGTGATATTGTTAAACTACGCAGTACCTTTCCATTGTTGAAATCCACTCCACCTCTTCATGAGTAGATAAATAAGACATGATGTAATTGAATATTGGATGACATTAGCAGTTACACTCACCATGCACATGTAACACTGCATGAATTGTTTTCTTTCTAGATGTTTTTACATCTTCATTCTAGATGTTTTATCTCTTAATTTCTTGAGTGATAAGGGCTCTTATGAGAAATTCTCAAATTAATCAAAAATGCACTATGAAATCAGGCAGTTTTGTTATTATTTGTTATTATTATTTTTTATTATAATGTTTATTTTTATATTGAGAAAGTAATCTTATTTTTTATTTGAGAAATTAACAAACAAAAAATAAATTATTAGATATTTTTAAGAGATTTTTCTTCGAAATAGATCACCACAAAATCAATTATCATGATTAATAAATTAATTTTTAATATTTATTTTACATTCCGTTGAGTTAATTTTTGGGGTTGATGCTGTGTTTTTATCTAACCATGTCTTGACTCCAATTGCAGAGCAGAATAATGCTTGGCTTGTGGGAAATTAAGCGTCGTTTTCTTCAGAAGCAAATATATTTTTTAAAAACTTCTTAATCTTACATTATTTTATATACATTTTCTGAATGACTGTTTCATTAAGTAAAAATTATCCAGAAAAAAAATTCTGATGTATAGCTCTACTTTTTTAAAAAAAACGGGAGTGTTTCTCGAATTATTTTGTGACTTAAATAGATTATGATTGGAGTAAGTTTCAGATCCGCATCTATAAATATCCGTTTTAATGTCGATAATTACTTATAAAATATTGTTTCCTTAAAAAAGAGAAAAATATTGTTAAAACTCATAACTGAAAATGTTCGCTACTCGCTATTTTAAGATTTTTTCATAAATGTATAATGCATGTTTGTTAGGAGATGCTTATTTCTTAGTCAATAAATTTTCATTGAAAAATTAGCAGTCATAATTATAATTCTTCTGCAATTAATTTATTTTTATTTAATATTTTTTTTTATTTCTGTTTCCGGCATTTAAATGCCTATTATACACTGCAGATGGCGCCACAGACAAGAAATATTTCAAATAAGAAAACTAAAATATTATTCAAGAAAATTTAAATACCACTAATCACTTTATTAGATCTATTTCTTTCCCTTCTTTCATATGAGAGAAGAAAGTTGAATATTATCTTGCTATATTTGCTCTTACATGATTTCTGAACGGCATAGAACAAGATATTTCTAAATCGATATAAGATAATTAATCGACAGTATGTCCATTGTCGCTGAATCAAACTTTACTGGTAAATAGAAGAATCATATTAAATCTCATTAAGGAACTCCAATTTTACAACATATAAATAAATCAGTGAATTAGTCGGTAATAGGATTTATCAAATTTCATATACCTCTTAGTTTTTTTTTAAAAAAAAACATTTAATTTTTTAATCAAGCCGCTTTCATCCTATAGATGGCAGCACTACAAAACATCTATTGATGGATTTAGTAAACGGCAGAAAAAGAAAGCCAATCTCTGAGAACAAAAAAAAGAAGAAAAAAGTGGGGCATAGGAATCTTTTCTTTTTGTTAAAACACTTTTTAAACCACTCTTGTTGAATGCCTCTTATTTTAGGGGATGAGCTACTTCATCTTTTCAATACTATAACTCTAGTTTTCCAATATGCGCCAGCTCAGAAAACAAAAATGTAACTGACACCAATTAGTGGATATTGTATTGCAATAAAACTATGAATTTTTGCATCATTTTAACTATGAACAATAACTGTAAATATTTTCAGTTATATATTATGCGATCAATTAATATTTTTAGTTGTAAGTAAATTTCATTCTTCATTGAAAGCAATACTAAAAAGAAAACAAAAGTAAATGAGTTAAATATATTCAAGAAAAAAATAACTTCTGAATTCACATTCTTGAGTAAATGAAAAACATAGATTATTTCTCAATTTTTTCGTACATGAATATATATTGGCTCTCTTTGAACTTCATGGTAATGTAATTACAGAATAAAAGTACTTGATTTGCAATATTTACCAATCGTTCACCTCAATTTTCATTGATTAGCTTGGATTCAGTTTCAGTATTAATTAATGTAAATGATTTTCTGATTTATGATTTTTTCCACTTAACACTGTTATATCTCTTTTCCCATGAAAAATTTACTCTTGAGGAATTGACCTGAGGTTAATATTAAAGTAATAGCCAAGCTCTATTATATTGTAATCAGAAATTTCATGTAGTTATTTAAATTTAATAACTAGACTAGCAATGATATAAAAGCGAAATAAGTAAGAAGGGTTTTGAAAGAATATTTATACTACCTGAAATCAAAATGCGAGAAAAATATATCAATAGATATTAAGAGTCCTCACTCCTATACAATAAATTATTATTTTTGCGTTATCTTCGGCTAAAACATTATTCTGTTTAGATGTAATTTAAAGAAAAGGGAATTTTGAATTCACCGATATAGGGAATTTAAAAATTTACAGTAAAAATTTATAGATATTTTTAAAGGAATTTTAAAAATTATAGTGAAAATATTCTGATTATGAGACAGTAAATTATATTCGTGCTATGTTTTTCCATCTCAGGAAAACATAAACTACAGAAGTGTTAACAAATTGACTCAAAGTACGGGATGAACTAAATAACCAAACATTAATAACATTTTGACGGATACTCAGATAAATGCAAAATAACCTCCAATTATTTCGTAACTCATGAGTCGGCCTTAAGTTGAGAGATACGACTCGTCATCAGTGTGGAGGCAATTCAGTTCAATACTGTTGTTGCACTTGCCAGGGAAGTGATAACAAACTTATTTATACCGCAAAGTATCATCGCCTTATCCTTATCTTATGCTCTGGTGAAATAGAAAAACACAAAGGACACCCCATCCCTATCATGATGACGTTCACGAAACATACCTCTACATCATCTCATGCTTGGAATCTCTGTCAGGTGGATTTCATCCCCAGCGATGAGACCATTAAGCACAGCACTACTACTATTATTAAGCCAGGATAACTTTCTTACTCATGCAATATTTCAAAGTGGTGCTGTGGCTGCTGATAACTCATAAAAAATAAAAATTTAACTGGTACCATCATTGGATGTCGTATATCACAGTGAAAATAGTTAGCAATGATTTTTATACCATATTAATACTGAACGTTTTTTTTAAATTTCCTATTAGCGATAGTTAATGAATATCGTTTCATATTATTTCTACAAATGTACAATATTGTCGTTTAGAATTCATTTTTCGAGTGTTTAAATTCCCAGAAGTTTTAATAAATGCCATAATCATTTAGAAATACTTTGAAAATCTTTAGAAATGTATAATGATATATTGTATGTATTCTATTCTATTAAGTCTTCCAGCAGTTATAATTTTGGCAGCAAGAATCACATACATTATAAACTTTAAAAAATGATTTTTTTTAATGCGACAGCATATGTATCTGCTGAATTAATGCTTTCTTACCAATATTTTCATTAAAATACATAAAAACCACATCAGTGAGGGTACAATAATCCAAAAAATAATAAATCGAAAACTTAACAAGAAATAAAACTATTTAAATAACTAAATTTTTTTGAAAAATTTTCCTGGGCAAGGCATAGCAGTTAAAACTGTTAAATACCTCTACATCTAGAAACAATATATAACATACAGCTTATTCGAAGAAGAAAAAACTTGAAGATTATAGCTTACAAATATAATAATAAAAACCAATGATACTGGATATTTTCTAAAAGATTCCACAACTATTTATTTATTTACAATTATTTACAGTTAGATTGTGAAAATATCTAATAAAAAATTTTTATTCTCCAATTAAATTGTTTCTCGTTTCGATATCTAAATAAACTAGAAAGTGTTATTTATTAGCTATTCAATATTTTAACTTTTTTGTTTAATTATTAAGTTTGTTGTTCTTGGAAAATAATCTTTATAATGATATGTACGTAACATTTTAGAAGTTTGATGAAAGTGCATAAACCAAAAAGTGTTTGTTTAAGCTTTAGTTCGTTCTATACTGGGCATTTAGAATGAACCTTTATTTATTAGACAGTATATGTTTATAACTTTTCACAAGCTAATAAAGAATAAGAAATTGCAATGTAACTAAAAAATAATGAATATGAAGTTTACTATATAAAATAGCTTATTAAATTAAGAGAAGCTGCATTAAGTAGCCACACTAGCAGCGATATAGTATCGCGTTCGTTTCTCAATTCCAATTCTGGCAGATTAAGACCCACTACAGACTTGCTACAAAAAGTGCAATCCTAGAATTTGAGTTAATATTGACAGCAAAGAACTAAAAAGCATATAAAAATTTATTTTAAAAATAAAGCACGCTTGAGATAGTATGTGTCATTAATTACTTGAAATCTGAATGACACAGCCTAGAATCAAGGTTAAATTGAAACTTGTTTTTAAAATTAATGCATTTATCAAATAACATTTAACCCTTCAGCATACACAGGGATTCATTTTATTTCCAAATTTTCAGGAACTTTTTCGTTATTTTATTAGGAATAAGTATAAAAATAAAATATGGTCAGAGAATATTTCTTACGTACAAATACATTAATACAAATGTGATTTTAAAAAATTGTACTGAGCCCGCTTTTCCATACCTTTTCTACATGTATTTACTTTTTCTCCATCCTATTCATATAAAACACATTACTTTAAAAATAAGTAGTATACTTTTTTATAAAAATATTGACAAAATAAAAAAAAATCTATGTTTTAACATATAATTTATTTTTTATTTTTTTTGGAGATGAAGCTTAAATATAAAGCTTTGAAAATTCATAGCTTTTGTCTTTCATTATTATATACTAACTTAAAAAACCCTTTTATCATTCCTTATTCAGAATAAAAGGAATTTTTTAAATAATTTCACGCCAGTTTATTTATTTTTATAAGAGAATGTGTTTAATAAAAGGATTCGCTACTTCTTTAAATCAGATTTTCTATAGTATTCGGAATCTGCGTTTTATTCCCGATCCTGCAAGGGAGTCAGTTTCCAAATTTTCATCAATATCTGCCGAGTTTTAGCTATTCTCATTTTCACTATCAGCAGGAAGACTTGCAAGAAGATCTGTGAATCTCTACTATACAAGTTCGCCCTCTGTTTTAGCTATAACATTCAGGGAATCTGAAGCGCTAACTCAAAGCAGTCAGGGGTCAATTCGACCCCAGCCCTCCGGTAAAAAATAAGATTAATTGTTTCATATATTTTAGCTATTCTAATCTTCTTGCGGCACCAACATAAAGGTATATGGAGCAGTAAGTGTAAACGTTTATTGATTCCTACAATTGCTAAAATAATAGAAAAAATGGGGTCTAAAAGACCCTTTGTGTGCGCTGTCACTTGGGATTTAAAATATTTTTTGAATTAGTTTTGGCCTCTTTTTTGACATAGCATTGCTAATTGGACATTTCTTCTTTGAAGGAGTGATGCTCTTTCTCTAATTATTTAGAAATATGTTTCAAAAACTTCTTTTTATTCTTCTAAGTTGTTACTAATTTAAACGTGTTCACGAAAAAAATAACTTGACTGTTAGTTCGAGATAGAAACATCGTAATTATCACTAAATAATAATTTTATATTTTAAAATAGAAAATAATTTTTAACATTTTCAATGACTGAGAAAAGTCAAACATAATGCATGGTATATAAAACTAAAAAGTTGAAAAGAAGAAATGATGGATCATGAATGCACGATGAAAAATTTACTGAGCAAGTACGAATAAAATGTACTGGAATGTAAATAGAAATTTATGAAATTTCTTAATATTAAATTCATTTTATTGCTGAATGGAAAATATTTTTAAATAATAATTTTCTTTCTTTCTTTTTTTTCCTATTTTAGTGATTTGCATAGCAGGTTAATAATCGGAAACTGAAGAACACAGTTTCTGAGTGTGTGTATTGCTAATTTGATTAAATATATAAATAGCTTCTCATTCATTTGGAACATATCTAAATTTAAAGTAATAATTCCTGGATTGCTTTTTCGTTTGCGTTTTAACACTTTGAGATCGGATATACTTCTCACTCACCTTTCAAGGCGATACATCATTCTGAAGTTATGTTTATTTATTTGCTTAATTGGTATTTTTTAAAAATACCTAAAGAATGGTAAAAAGATTCTTTAGAAGATTATTTGTTTGGTAAAATTCAACTTAAAACTATAATAAATATTTTTTCATAGCAATAAGCAAGTCCTTGTGTTACCTGAATAATTTTGCATCGAAATACTTTTCCGAGTGCAAAGGGTTGGATACTAAAAATGCGTATAGTAGACATTTTACTTTTTCAAACAAACATATTCAAAATCATCTATTACGATTGATTACATAAAATTAAAAAAAAATCCCATGTTTATCCAGTACAATCATTCTTGCAAATGTTTCATTACGAATATATGCATTACAAGAGGAAAAACAATATATTTTCTCTTTTTTTATATATATTACGTTTACAATTACAAATGATTATAGACATTTTTGTAATAAAAATAATTTTGAAACTGAATGAGATAAACTGTATATTTGGCTAAGCAAATCCAAAGGGATAATTTTGTTTTTCTGAAATGTTTTTCTATTCATACTGGAATGTTTTTATACGTTCCACGAAATTGATTATTTTATATTTGCTTATGAACTGGAATGATTATTTTCTCTCCGATGCATTTAATATTTTATGAGCTCTTTTATGGAGTGGAAGGATTATTTTTGCTCCGTAGAGCAAACAGTCATCCCAATATTTAACAGAAGACTGAATTTCGTGTCAACTTTTGATTACCAATCAGTCCCTTTTTTTTCAATTTATTTTTTGATTTAAAGAGTAATTTTGGTTTGTTCATATTCTATACGCTGCTGTACTGTTCAAACGATTGCGGTGAAACTTGGTGAAACCTATTGCTTGCACTTCCACGTAGGTTTTATTTTTAAAATGATAATTGACAAAAGTCAAACAGCACATCCCACCGGAATTAATCGCGCCTATATCAAACAAAATAAAATTGTTGTGATTAATGTTGTAATTAATTAATCGATGAGAGAAAAATGAAATCAAAAATACTTTGTGAAAACGCTAATTTTTTTCTTTTCCTTAATGAATAGTCTTCTACACAGGATGTAGTCATTCAGAGTGCTATCTATTTTCTCGGCAGCAAACAGCACATATTAATCAGATTTGATCTCACAAATACAAAATAAAATTATTGTAGATACCGCTCAAGTTAAATTATATATAATGGAAATTTTCCAGTACAAACAATAATGTTTATTGAGTGAATCTACAAACGATATTTCGATCATAAAAATGTATATCGTGTTGATTGCTTCAACAAAAAAATATTTTCCAAACGTTCGTCACTTTATTAAATGATCAACCAACGCAACATCTAGAAATTAGCCAAATCGAGCTTCATAAGCAAATGAGGAACCACAAGAGAGCAGTATATGGCCACCACCAAGGCCAATCACTTCAAGTGTGAGGACGGAAACTAAAAAATTCATGTTTTTCACATAACCAGTTGTATGCTAGATGTACGAGCCGGACAATCAAGAAGTTTATTTCTATCTGCTGAAGACGAAAAAACAAAAATATCACCTACCCAAAAGCTCTTGAATAATAAAGTAAAAAAAAAGGAATAAATATGATTTAGACTTTTCAATTTCAATAAATATATTCATTGCCAATCAGAAAATAAATATTTTTTCCACCATTCCTAATTAAGCAAGAAAAGTTATTTTAAATTTCAAATGATTTTTCCCAAACTATTTCTTCTGCGGAAGCAACGCACCCACTACCAGCTAATTTAAAAATAAATACCATCAATGGCGAAACATGTAGACTGGAAAAAATTTTCTTTTGGCATTTAATATCTTGATAATTATATAGAATTATATATATATATATATATATATATATATATATATATATATATATATCCGAATTTGGAGTGTTAAATTTATGCATTCTTCTAGGAAAAAACTTCACATTTTCTCTCCAAAATTAATTTCCATTCATTATTAAGATATTTTGGAAGGAAAGCATGAAACAATGATTTTAGTAATATAAGTGGTGATTTATATTTCCTCTTTGCCAAATATGAATTTTGAATCCCTTTTTCACAAGCCTAATAAATATGTTTTGTAAAAGCACGGAAACTTTTAAAAATAAGTATGTCAATTTCTTTTTATAACAAAGTATGGCAATGGTTTGAAGTTGAAGAGATGAGATACTTTTAGGTCGTAATCCCTTCCATCGTCGGTTGGCAGTGGAGAGCAGCTCTTTTTGCAATAATTTATTGCGAATAGGAAGGTGATCATAAATTACCCGACCGAAGCAAGTCTTCCGTGTTTTCTTTCAACCAATAAAATCTATTCTTAGGAACTCTTAACTAGGAGAATTCGTATTATATCAGCGGAGCAGCAAAAATTGTGTTCTCCTACTTTCAAAATTGTTATTCTGCATAAAATTATCACGAACTTCATTATCCTACTACTGGTTTTCGGCGAAACCCACCGATCTTTTGTTTCTCCGACGTAATCAAATATTTATAGAGTCAAGAGGCTTATGGCCATGGATTTGAAATTCGGCTGCTTCAACTAAGAGAAATAAACAGAAATCATGTCAGATTGGGGATATAAAGTTAGTCTAGTTTGAAAATGTAGCTTTTTGTAGTAACTTTAGTAAAAAAGAAAAAAACTTTGCTTTTGTGGAAAATGCTGGGAATTTTTTTTTTTAGAATTATCGCTCTTTAATTAGATTTATTTTATTACTCACCTAATCTAATGAATAAAAAAGTGATTTGAATAAAACTTTAAGTAAACAGAAGATTCATAAAAATTTTATTTTATTAAGGAATACAATTAAAACGGTATTATACATTTTAAATATTTTTTTAGAAATTATTTTTTTTAACTTTACAGCAACCATATACAATGAAAAATTGATTTTGAGGTGTATCTTTAGTTTATGATAAGACTTAAAACAAAAAAGATTTTATTTTCTAAATTTTCTATTGCATTTTTAAAACATTAATTTTTTGAGATATATGCAAAAATGTGAGCAGATTTCAAGATGAGTCTAAATTTTTTATACTATGATGTACAAAAAGAGATAATATAACAATATTCAATTTTTTGAATGTAAAAATAATAATAAACTAAATGTTATATTATGAACATATTTAAATATACATAGTAATATGTATATATAATTATCTGTATATATATATATATATATATATATATACTGTAAGCTGTACATAATTTTAAACTTATTTATAACATATAAAATAGGAGGGGGGAAGTTCTCCTCCCCCCACCTCCTCCGTAACTTGGGAGACGGTTCTAAAAACTTAATTAGCCCAGTATGTTCGACGTTTGCATGTGAGTGTGAAGTGAGTTCATTATCAATTTTATAATCTAAATTTGTCGCCTTGATCACAATTTATTTCGAATGAATATTAATATATTCATATTTCTTAGACATTTCATACATCGAATAATTTAAGTATTCATTTAAAAACTTAAGCAGTTTCAGAGATTGTTTATAGGAAATTTTCAAGATTAGACAACTCAGGAATAACTTAACTATTAACTGAGGAATTTCTTTATTTTATCCAATTAATTAGGATTCGTATGAATGATTTTCCCTACAATTGGATCTCAGATTACTAATTGCAGATTTTTAGAATTTCAATTAAATAGGTATATTATTTTTCTATTACTTTTCATTGAATAGATATGGTATCATTCATAAATTTTATCGATAAAATAAAAGAAATAATTTTTTTTTGTATTGAAACAACTTTTTTTACATATTTTTTAAGGGAATGAAACATTGCGCTCAAATTGAGTTATTTTGATTCTAAATATCACTGAAGAAATAAGACCGAGATTTCTCTTTTTCTTTCATTCTTAAAAGAATTTTCTTTCCACTGACGGTATTGAATGCCTCAATAGAGTTAGGCATTAAAATTATCAGAATTATTTTCATATCAATGAAATATGTTAGTCTTGAACTAAGATCACGATTTCGAGATTTGAATGTTACGTGTTCAATTCACAATTCAACGAAATATTATATTTTTGCTATGGAGTGGAGTGTTTTAAATCTGACATGGATACCCAAAACTTCTCACTCTGATATAGCGTAAATATTTAAAAAGAAGGCTTGTGGCTCAGGTAATAAACCTTGTCAGATTATCTGAACTGAAACCGCGCATTGTCCTCAAAAGTATTTGTGTCGTTTGGAAATGTATATTAATATACTTTAACCCATTTTGCTGCAAACGAAAACATTCACCATCTGAGCAAATTAGAAATCTCTCGAGAAGATTAAATCTTAGAAAGTTCGAAATCACACTTCTTTTCTTTTGTTACAGATGTTTATATAACTAAACAAAAATGTAATCATGATTAACTTTAAAAAACTGATAAAACGGGTATAACTAACGGAAAAGTATAAAGTACAAATATCGAGTTTTATGTGAACTTTGTCATTTGTTGCTGAATGTGTGAGGCATGATCACGATATTTTACTTACCATCCAAAAAATAAATGTTAAAATCTCAAAAAAATTTTCATTCCAATAATAAAAAGCCAATAAAATTATCATTATTGAGAAGGCAATTATTATAAATCGCTTTTTTTTTTTGTGAAGAATAATTTAAACTGGTGTGGAAATAAATAATGTGTTACCTCTGCGTAGTGACTTGCAGCTTTATACAATGCGTCTCAAAAATACATGGAATGGTGATTTTTTCCCATAACAGTTCAAAAAATAAAACAACAATCATGAAAAAAATCGAAATAATTTAGAATCATAACACAAGTGTATTACAATAAAAAGATACAGTATAACTTCAGCAGAATTGATGTGGAAAATAAAAGTATATAAAAACTGTCCCAAAATATATAGACGTTTTGAATATTTTGTATTTAAATTCCAATTCTGGATCCATTACTTTGAATTATCTTGAAAATCCTATCAGGCATGCTTTCAATTAATATTTGGAGAAAGTTTCACTATAAAGAGAGCCAATTATGCCATACTTGTTGCTTTAATTCCTGAATAGTCGAAAATTGACAATCGTGGTCTTTCACATCTCGTGAAAGTATTCTTCAAAGGTTTTCCAAGGGATTTAGGTCTGTTCTGATTGGTGATCAGTCTATAACAGTTAATTCTGAGAAAACAAATCTGCTGTTGAAGTGTAAATACAATCCACCTTCATTACCTAGAAATAAACAATCGGTATAAATTATAAATATTTTGATTGATGGTAACTTTTGTCTCTAACCTAAATGTCGATGTAAGAAGGAATAACGGATGAATAATACGTGCTTTTAAATCGGAATGAATAATAATTTAAATTTAAAATATTAAGATATATTACTGGAATAAATTCTGAGTGAATGAATCAAACAAACAAGTAGTTGATAATTTTGGAAATAATTAAAGATGCATCAAAATTAGAAAATATAAACTTATAAACTTTTTTTAATTGTCTAAATAAAAAAAAGTTTACATTTTTAATTTAAAAAATTAATTTGTGTTTCTAAATCATTCTCGATAATTTTTCAGTACAAAAGTCCAATAAGACTAAGAAATACATAACTTTAGTGTTTTTAAGAAATTATGTTCAAAATTTCTTCCTTTTGATTAATTTTCTTTTCAAAATAAGGAATAGCCAAAAAAATCATTAATTTTTTTCTGGTTAAAAATTTTGTAAATCAGAAAATATTTTAACATTTCAATTACTTAAGTTATTCATCTAAAAGGAATAAATAAGTAAAATTTCTGTAATTTTTCGAATCCCAAAGTTAAATAATGACTTTTGTGTACCAAATGATTAATAGATGGCAGCACAATCGCTTGCTACCTAGTTTGAGGCTTGTGAAACCAAGAAATTTTATATCTGAAATAAAGTTTTTCTCATAATTTTTCCGAATGAATTTTTTTTACAGAAGTAATTTCAGTGCCGTGGAAAAAAAGTTTAATGGGATGAAGGTTTAGCAAAATATTGGGACTGTATTGTAGGATTATGAATAGATATTAAGGTACAAATTTTGTCATTATTAAAATTGTGTCTGAATTTTCAAAGATTTGTACTGAAGGACAGTACAGCTCTGATGAATAAAGTTTATTGTAAATTATCATAATGACAGATTTTACCATTAAGGTCCTCTGATTCATAAAATATGGTTTAGTTGAAGGAATACATTCTATTGCCCAGCGGTTTTATTTACTTAAAACATCAGTTTCCACAATATATTCGTCGAAACTGATATTAAAAACTGATCCTTCACTCAATGACCATCCTATTCATTTTGTATTATTAGCTCAGGTAATTTATTCAGGTATTAAATTGTTTTAAAAATGGAATAATTTGGTCAAATCTATAATGATGAATTAATTTTGGAGCTTAATATATAACTTGCTTGAAGACAAAAAAAATGTGACTGTGTAGAATAATATAATACAGCTTGTAATTTCATATTAGAAGGCATAAGCAATTACATCTATCATACTGCTGTCATTCCTCGGTAAATATTAACATTGTAAAACGAGTTGGCGTGAAATGTGCGAAGTCAAATCGAAGCATTCGGTAAATTTAAACGCCATCAATAAAATTGGAATTATAGAATAAAAATAAATAGAAAGAGGGATGGAAAGATATTGAAATAAGTATAATAAAGATTGGCAACATTTAAAATAATGAAAATATGCACATTAATATTGACTTCAGCAAAATAAATACTCATTTCATAATTATTCTCACTTGTTTCGAATATTTTTCAATAAAAATTATGATGAATTATTTTGGGTTATAATTCACGACTTAATTTCAAATTTTGGAATGTTTAGGCGTAATCTAGAATTAAATGAAAAAATAATCTTAAATAATATACATTAAAATTTATCCATTCTAAAAATTATTCATTAACAAATGCCCATATATTAGAAGATGTCAGTTTGCCAGGCTGTCTTAAACATTCTTAGTAATGATATTAATATTGTTGATAATAATGATGAAAACAAGCAGTAATGGGCCTGACAATGGTTGAACTTATAGAGATTCGTCAGTAATCCTCAACTCCAGACGCTAACATCTCAAGCCCAGATCCACCAGCGAGACAATGGCAATTGTAAGCTTAAAATGATGTCTACATTGCTAAAGGGTAAAAGTTTTGAAAATTGTAATACGTAATCTCCAAGCAGGAATGTATTCTAGGTATAAGCGAGGGGAGAAAAAAATATTAGTTTTTAACTAAAAAATTATTATTCGGGGGAAAAAAAATTAGACCTTCAGATGAAGTTATTAAGTTTTTTTGAAACCATGACATTGATATAATTCCTCTTCTGCGACACTTTTATTTTCATATGTATTATTTTGAAGCGACGATTTGGAAAATAATATTCTTCACTTTAAAAGTAAATAAATTACTTCAATTAATATTAGTAACAAAAAGCAAATTTCGTCTTTTAAATAGGAATTCTTTGAAGAAAAATGCGCTTTAAGAAGCTTAACTAAAGATTAAAGGAGAGTATGAATTCTTACGCCGTTCACTAGTATAATGTTCGAATTCTTTGAATTCTTCATTCAAGTACGCTTTGTTTTCAAATCAATTAATTTGGAATTCTCCGAAATCCCTCAGATTCTTTAGAAGACAGGCAATTCGATACATATAAGAAGCAGAAGTAATTTGACTAAGTATTTTTTTTCCATTTTTACATTCTTGCACCAGACGAAATATCTTCTCTGTCATTAAGACTTCTCATTCTGAATATTAATTAGATTCGTGTTAATTAATTAATTAATGCGAGAAAAAAGGGAAATCTTAAGAGGAAGAGATTTAAAAGGGATTTTTCTCTGATTTCTAAATTCCTTGAATTCTCAAAATAAAAAAATTTCAATATAGTTTTATCTGATATCTGTACTTCATTTATCAGCATTTGAGGAATTCAGCTTTGCGCCCATGTGTATTTATTTAGCTAAGCTCTAGATCGTCTTGTTATAGACATCAAAGGCTTCACGCCAGTTTAATACTACCACCGTCCTCTTCTGAAAGCAAAAAATTCTGTTTTTCCTCTGTTTTCTGTGCATTAGAAAAAACGAAAATAAAAACTCAAACAAGTGAACACTTATATAAATTGTTTTAAATGTTTAAAAGTTTTAAAATGTAGAAGAAGCTTGAAGCGCGTTAGGGTCGCCCCGTAGAAATTTCATTTGAACGCATTAAACGCGTAACGGAAGACGAAGAAGTTAATTTACAGGTTCTTTGTGCATTAAGCAAGAATAAAAAAGGCGTTGCATCCCAAAAGAGTGTCAATATTGAGTTTTTACTTGTTGGATGACACGTTGAGGAAAGATTCCAGGTCAATGTCACATCACGGAAATTGATCCATTAAAACAACGAAGTCACCGAAGTCATTAATACTATCGACTGCGAAACTAATATTTGCTTTTTAGTCTTTTCATGTCTAAAATGGCACTTTCGTGAAGATTTATAACTACGTGGAATCAGATATGTACAGGGATGAGATCAGTGAGGGTGGGGTCCCTGCACCGCGGTGTTGGGGGAAAATATTTTGTGGAAGAAATTTTCACCTGGAAATTGTTGTGATATGTTAGCTATTTGCTGCTTTTCTTTATTTCACATAAGGTATTATGAGATTTTGTGTTCACTGATGTATGGCTCCGCTAAACGCTATTACGCAAGAGACGATACCCTCCACTGTTTTTCAAGATATTGTTATTATATTGCAGACAATTTATTAGGATAATACTTATCGTGATTTTCAAGGAAAAAAACCTTATTACAACTGTCTCGTCTTTCTAGCTCTTCTTACAAAAGGCTGTTAATAAATGTATGCATTCTTCTAGAGTCAATATGAATGAAGTTTCAGTGCATTACGAATGGCTCAATGCTATAGTTTAGAATAGACTTCAAATAACAGATTAAATAAATTCAAATTGCATCAGACATTGGAAAAGTTTGGTAATATACATAAAAAATGACGAATTGAACGGTCTAAAGTCATTAGAAACAACTATCAGCGTGAATAGGTTTATCATATTTCCTAATGAAACAATGAAATCCTGACTTACTTGTAATATATTTATTTTTAAAACTCAAAAACCTTGTTTCATCTCTTTTATAATGCAAAATGGGCTATTCAATATCTAGGATTTATTTGTAAATATTTAAATTAATTGCTTTTATCACATTTAAATATATCGTATATGATCCAATTTTAAAAAAACACACCCGTATTCAGTGAAATATAAAATATATTAAAATTTCTATATTTTACTTGCTTTTCAATTAAATTCACTGTAGTTCTAATTAAGGAAGCCTAATTACGTGATTTTGAGGATAATTTTGCTAGCGATGAGTGTTATTATTTCTTTTGAAATATATAAAACCCGAAATAATAAGATACATAGAAAATATATTTATAGAATTGGACAATTTTTTTATATTCTGCTCATTCAACAAGCTGTTTAACTAGAAGATAAATAAGGATCTAACGAAAATTTGAGAGGGCCATCATTACATTCCTCACTCCGTACAGAATGAAGTTTCGGGGGGTCGTGCCCCTCCGTCGAGTAGATTGTGATTCCTTGTCGGGCGGGCTCCAACGTTTCTCTCGACATGACAGAGTTAAATTAATTACATTTTAGCATTCCGAGAGTAAATTGTGATAAATTATCATTGCGAAAATTTTAAGAAAACAATGTCTTCAAATAGTTTAACTTGTTCTTAAAAACTCACATACAAAGATATCTACAAAAACCAATATTTTATATATCTTTATAATTTAGGTTCACTTGCAATGTTGTGTATTTATTTTTATACTTGATTTTATTGTAATATCGTTTGACGTTCCTTGAGTGAATTAAAATTTAATATCAACTTTTTTAGTACTTATTAATGGACGCGTTTATTAAATAGCGACTAACGTCTTCGAATATGAGTTCTTAATGCTGCACAACACGCTCACGGCTGGGGTAAGAAAAACTTCAAATAATTTTCTTTATTTTCTTTTCAGATTTTTCAATATTAGATAAGAAAAATAAAGTCTATGTAAAGGCCATCAACTTCAAATAAGCTACCTAATTGTTATTGGTTGACTAACTGTTTGAATTGCGTTTATTATTAGCTAGAAGTTCATTTTTAAATTTTGTGGTCATAAAAATTTTTCACTCTCAAAATTAAAGTTATTAGTGGTTTCAACCGTTCCATCCTCTTAAATATTTCCGTCCATAGGCCAAAATTTGTATACACATGCCGAATGATACTGAATTTTAAGGATTTTGGTATTAAAATATTTAAGGAATAAGATTATTTTAGATGTGAATAAAGAAATGACAGAGGAACACTGAAATACAGAGTCCCAAGTGGTTAGCCGTTTTATATACATCACAAATAAACTGTGTATATTTTTGGTAAAACTGGGGTATATTTTTGATAAAAATTAAATCAAAAATCATGTGGCATCAAAATTTAATATAGCTTCTTTCATTAAGGATTTTTATCGGGTTATATTAAAATTCCAGATGTATATTATTTGGTTCAAAACTAAGTTCTGCAAATTACAGTTAAAGGTCGAGGCTAATACATGATTTGGTGCATGACTTTTTTAACGACCGAGCAATACACATAGAACGACGTTTTGACCCTGGCGTAGAATTAACTTAGCCCATATAATTGATAGAATTGCTTTTTCAGCCTAGAACTCTCTATCTGAAGCCGGAAACTTACCATCAGGTCCTTGCATTTCTCTTGAATTCAAATGAATGCATTTTCTTTAGAATTTTGGAGCCTTAAATGTCGTGTTTCAACCCATTAGGACGGCATCATGAAGACTCTCTGAAATGGACCATAATAGGTCGTGTTTCGTAGTCTTTCAATCAATTGAGACGAAAAGAAAATCCAGTCATATGACGATTAACGCAACCAAAATTCTTCATTAGTTTAATAAAGCCGGGATGGTAAAGTTGAGGTTCCGGATGCAGTATTGGCCGTAACAAGCTCAAGACCCTATTCCCCGAAGATCTCCCATATATATAGCCTTAATTCGTTGCAGTGAATCTCTGGCTGGTACATAGGTAAGGCACATAAATAGGGATAGCGGGATGACGGTACAGATGTTTGTCTGAGCATTCCACCACTGTCCAAATTTAATAGTTCTGTCCTTATCAAGTCTATGTTCAGCTTTAAATCAGGATGTCAATTCAATGTATCGATGATTCACAGAGCACACATGTTAAACACTTTCCCGTTACAATATGATGTCTAAGTATTAATATATGCAACTTTATTAAGCAGAGAACTAATAAAAAAATTAAATGTTTCAAGTTTATTAAAAAACCCTATTATTTGTAAGTAAAACAAGAGCAAAAAGGATCTTGATTTCTTGTTGAAAATGTATAAGTTTGTAAAACTTCTGAGATTTGATGAGTTTCCCCGAATGTCAAATACTGGTGATTATTATCAAGCTATTTAGAATTTATCTGCCTTTGTCAATTGAATTCTCTTGAGGATAAAAGTTTTTATTACATTTAGAGAAACTGATTCACAGCCAAGTTCTAATTTTGGTGAAAATACGTATATTTTGATTCAGCAAGTCTAAAATAAAGAAACGAATGCAGCAGTTCGTACAATTATAGTAAAATAATATAGTAAATATTACGTACATACTATAGTAAAATAGTATGTATGTAATGCAACAGTACGACAATATTACGTAATGCAACAGTGCAAAAATATTACTTAATTCAATAGTACAATATTATTTACGTAATGCAACAATACAATAGTATTTACGTAATGCATCAATACAATAGTATCTACGTAATGCAACAGTACAATAGTATTTACGTAATGCACCAATACAACAGTATTTACATAATGCAACAGTACAATAGTATTTGCGTAATGCAACGTTACAATAGTATCTACATCATGCAACAGTGCAATAGTATTTAAGTAATAAAACAGCACAACAATATGTATAGTAAACGAATGCAATTTTTGCTATACTTGTAAATTTAAAAACTTAAAGCAAAAAATTTATTTTGGTCGAAAATTAAAAATTCTTAAATATATAGAATATCACAAAAAAGGCTACCATACTAGATTACTTTGCAAAGTTGAATTAATAGGATTTGAAATAAAATACTTATATCAGAAAATAAATTGTTAGTTTTTAGTCACATAATAAGAAGAGACCCAAATTACAATAGTCTCCCCTACTCTTTGTTTCTTAGTAAATAAATTCTCTTTAACTGAATTTCACTCAACCGAAAGATTAAATCCCTTTGTTCTCAAATCAGGTTCTGAACGGATCGAGAATAATATTTTAAGTATTAAAATGAGATTTTTTTGCCATGAAGTAATGGATTACACCGCACCCAAGACAGAGATTTGCTATCAAATAATGTTTATTTATGAGAAGTAAATGCGCGTTCTACCATCGTAAATAACTGGAGTTATTTTTTGTCATCATTGTTTTCGTATGAAATATGATTTATTATCACCACCCAAAGCATGTTTAACGACATGTCGCTTGGAGACGGACTTTCAAGTAATTAATTACAGGAATTCTTCCAAATGCAAAAGAAAAGAAAGCAATAATGAATAATAATGAAGTTGCTAACTTTTTTGACAACTAATTACAAGAGTCTTCATTAATTTAAAATCAACGTTTTATGAAAGCAAAACAATCCTAATTTGAATTTTGGAATTTTTCGGGAATGAAGCGTTACATGGCTTGAACGGTTTCGAACCCAATAAATATAGGTTTTAAATATTATGTAAAATTAACTTTTTTTAAGGGTATAATAAATGATGAAATTGCGAAAAATCAAATAGAGGTTCTGATTATTAATGCTAGTTTCTTTTAATCTTTTCAATATTAATTTCCCTTTTTGACACTGATGATAATGTTATTTGAAATATTTTAGGATACTTAAGAGCATTGCAAGGAGTTACAAATGAAGTAATGTAAAAAATTTTAAGAATAATGTGTAGAATGTTTTATGTCAAACTATTCGTAATAAACTATCTGTAAAATAACTTTCTGTTTAAGGGCAGATTTAATGACGAAAGTATGAAAAATAAAACAAAAATATGACTATCAATATTCGTATCTTTTAATCTTTCAATATCAATTTTCCCTTTTTACACTGATGATAATGTTATTTTGTATATTTTAGGATGCTTAAGAGTATCCAAAGCAGTTACCAATGAAGTAATATAAAAAAAATTAAAGAATAATATGTTGAATTTTTTAAGTCTAATTATCTATGTTCGGCTATATCAGAACCGTATTTATTTATTTATTTGCAGCAAGAACACGAAGTTTAGTTATTATACATTCGTGGTGGGTCTAATGCCACTTAGTCATACCAAGCCCGAATGAGCAGAGGTCTTTCGAATTAAGGCAGGATTGCGCGTCTTTAGTTGTTAACGAGCACCGTTAAGGGGAAAGCACGAATTTGATGAAACACACACGACACAACCCTTTTTAGGGGGCGGTCGAACTCATTCATCCATCTGCAAGTCAGAATTTAGATGCAAATCAGAGACCGACTCATTTTTGATTCAGAACCCATAAAGGTATAATTTGTTATGGGTACTTGGAAGACTTTGAAGTCATTAGCTATTCAATCTGCCCCAACTGCCATTAGCCGACACAGCGGTCTTTGGCGGAGACGAGGACAGAACTTGCGGTTGCAAGACTAACGTTCTACCAACCAGGCTATCGCGGCCCATTCATTCCAGTATTATCCTTAGTCTTTGTTTATTTGTTGTTGTAAGCTGTCTAACTTTATAAAAGGTTTCATTACAAAACAAAAATCTTTTCATACGTAACACATAGTTGTACTAATAAAGCTTTTGTAAAAAAAATTTTTTTAATTTATGAATATTCTTTCATTTGTTTATATATTTTGAAAGCAGAACAATTTCGCATCATTCATAAGTTTGCAAAATATATAGGTGCTTCAAATTGCCGATTGTAAGACTGAAACTCTCTCCTTATGTTATATATATTTGTGTATATAGAAATCTAAAAAAAATATGTTGTTCTTTATTTCACTCGTAATTATATTCATTTATTTAAAATTTTATAAGCATTCAAAACTAAAGCTTAATCATGCTTTAAACACACACACACACACACACGTGTGTGTGTGTGTGTGTGTGTGTGTGTGTGTGTGTGTGTGTGTGTGTGTGTGTGTGTGTGTGTGTGTGTGTGTGTGTGTGTTTACTTTGAAGTAACTGTGTTGGCGAATTGAAATATGTCAAATTTTTTATCGAGTCTTCCAGTACATTTGTAATTTAATCAGAGTGTATGCATGCGAAATATAAATATAGACATAAATTATGTTTGTCACAAATCAAAGAAAATGCATATAGTGTTGAATACAATGTATATGAAACATTTGAAATTTTAACAAGTTCCATGAATTTCTTGTATGCGTTAAATATTTTTGCTCACAAATATCATATAAATCTGGAAGAATTTATCACTCAACAAAAAGCATAAAATTTATTTAGTATATTACAATACTTATAAAACATTTACACAGTGTAAATTTCTGTTTTATTCCTATTATTGAAAATAAAAAGAGATAAATATATTTTAATTTATTTCTAAATGAAAGAAACTCGAAATTTTTTGTTCATTGAACTATTATTGAATTTTTCAGTACTTTAATTTCAAAAAGAATTATCGCAACAGACTAGATAAACATACAATAAACGTAATTTTAGCCTATAGGCTAACAAATGCGTATTTGGACGAAAGAAACAAGTGGAATTATTCTTTGTTCGTCTGAGCAAAGGCTAATTTTACCTTTAAAACAGATTCATTTCTCAGTCAATCAGCTGATTTTTTTCTTTGTATTGCAACTGCTGTTTTCAAGCTTAACTTTCTCCAGTACCCTACGAATGATTTGTTTTTAAATCAAAGAAACTCCCGTTGCCGTACTCTCTTCTCCAAATCATGTTTTCATGAAAGGAATTTTCGTTAAAAAAGTAAAAGTATTTTAGTCTAATGACTCGAATTAACATAATGATATTTTTAAATTTTATAGCTGATCTCACATTTTATTCCATTTTTCATAATCGTATTGGTTCTACGTCTGACAACGACAAATGGTATTGAAATAATTCAGCATTAAATTATGAGGAAGACAAGTGATTACTCATCACAATAATCAACAATTCTTTCAAACAGAAAACAGAAGGAATTCTTCAACTTCGTTCATATTACGGAATTTTATAAAAGTAGAGGGAAATAGATACATCTCACTTGCTATGATATTGGTTAATAATTAACACATAAGGCGAGTACGCACCTTTCATAAAGATTGCATTCCTTAAAGATATCAAATGTCTTATTCTATAAACTCCAAGATTTCCTCTTTCTTTTTCATTGCTGAATATTAAACTTTTGTATTTTTGTCACTCATTTTTCACTGCTTCTCAATAAGATTTTAAATTTCAAATTCACTTTTCACCGACTTTAGATACTCATTTTCAACCTTACTTTCACTGCCCCAGACTTGGTCCACCGCTTACTTACCCCTCCCTACCCAGGGAAATAAGCCCCGTTGACTGTGATTCTCTCTATTATAAAAATGCTGTAATTCTTTGCTACATAAAATGGAAATAATGCAAAATATGGAGATTTAAAATTCAAAACTGAGAAACTGTCTTTAAAAAATCCTTTGTAACATTAAAAATGAAAATTTCGTTTAACGTCAAATCATTTTGTATATATTTGATTGGGAGAAATATATATTGAAAAATTCGAAGGTAAACTCTGCTATTTAATAAGACAGCTGCATGAAATTATTGCAGCTACAGCTGAAGAAATATGGAAATTATTTTTGCAAAAAGAAATTTAAGACTTAATCCCTACAGACAGTCTGATGACATGTCAGCTTAAAAAATTCGTTAAATGAAACATGAAATTTATTTTTGTTAAAACGGATCTTTTGGGCTTAATCCTTGTTTAAAAGACTGAAAGCATGACGGCTTAAACTATCAGACTTGGGATTATGCTAGACAAGAATATATGTGACACTGCATGAAAACAAGTGAGAGACCGTCACACATATTTGTCATAAATAATTGAAAAGTAAATATAAAAAACAAAGCATATTTAGTTTTTCATCCTTGTTTAAAGAATAAAAACAATATTAATGTTATAAAAAAAGGTTCAAATAAAAAAACAATGGTTTTTTTCCGTGTTTAAAATCCAAGCGTGTTAACCCGAAAACTTAATTGAAATTCATTGAAAACTGCATTAAGGAAATTTTCTTTCACATTTTTTAATTAAAAAATATTTTCATGAACAATTTTTATTCTCAATTTTATTATGAGCATTGTTTCCTTACATTTGAAAACATTTAAATTTTTAGCGTTTTGTATTATGAATAGAAATGAGAAATTTTCTAATGAATTAAAACAATTGGAATCCTACACACTAAGTCCATGATAAAGAAAGCAAAGACATGCAATTTTTCAGTTGGAAAATTTTGCCATTTCAGAACAATAATTAACTAATTTTATTGCAAAATATAATAGTATTTAATGTTACTTTTTTAAAGGTTTTCTTAAAAACAATCTCGAAAGCTTAAAAAAAAAAACATTTTTTAAGCAGATGCGAGCAATTTCACCAAATAATAAAAGCGAAGAAAATAAAATCAAGATAAACCCAATTATCTTAAACAAAACTTATTTGTGAATACCTCTCAAATTTATAATAAATTCAAGTTAAATATTTGAGATTGCCCCCTTTCCCCTTTTTAGTAAATATTAAGAATAAAAAAATCTGCCAGATATAATCTTTAATTAGATTGTCAAGGAATAATTTATCTCCCTAACTATTACTCTACTGAATAATAAACCGTATGACATAAAATTAGATTAATTCAAAGACATAGTTTTTCTCGTCTGCAAAGAATATTTACATTCCTAAAATGAGCATTACTTTATAGATTTAACGATTTAACTTTGTGACAAGTTAAACTCTGAAGAATTTCATTTCCAAGTTAATTTTGATTCTTTTTGATTTTCTCGGATACGAAGTATTCTAATCATTAAACAATTCGACCTCAAGATTGAGATAAATTCCTCTGTTTCATAGCCACCCTTGAGTTAAAAAAAAAATTACATTTGTGTTTGATTGTCTGTCCGAGAACAGGATAACTTCGAAACGCTTTGAGCTAGACCTATGAAACTTCGTGCATAGTTTATGCACCAATTTGTAGAATTCTTCTCAACATTGAACGAAATTATGTCAGTCGAAGTTTATAGAGCCTGCTGTCTGAGTAAAAGTGAATCCGATAATTAAAAATGTAAATAGCTAGACAGATAAAATTTGGTTGACAGGATTAGCATCGATAATGTAGATCCGTATAAAATTTGTTACCCAATCCACGGATGTATTGACTATCTGTCTTTCTGTTCAATTGCGAGCATGAAACGTGATATTCTACAATCTCAATGATTTAGATAAGTTTTGTTTTCAATCGGTTGGCAAGAAGACGTCCAAAATGCATTCTTAGTTTGCCTCAATACTATGAAATACAAAATGCTCATGTGAGTGATTCGCACAGAGGGCCGCAATGGTATGGTGTCATGTTCCCAGCTTCGGCAACGGAGAGTTTCAGATTCGAGACCCGCTTTCCTTCAAGAACCGTTGTTTAAGCGGGTCTGTTGCACGTTAAATCCATTGAGGCCAACGTTGGTGTGGGGAGGAGTTTGAAGAAAGTAGTGCTAGCTCTTGTATCATCCTCGTTATCTGACCACGGCTCAAAATTGCGAGGTCCGCCCCAAAATAGCCCTAGTGCTGCTTTAAAACGGGAAATAAATATGACAAAACTAAACTGAACTAAAACTAAATGATTCGCACATAGACGGGATGGGCGTTCGCAGTCTTATTTAATTTAAGATTCATAATGTTTACATGAAAAGAGAGGGTCGATACTTTTATTAGCAAGCAGGTGAGAAACTTTGGAGGAGATTACTCCTCCCAAGATGGCATTTTTTAAATACCATTGGCGCATTTTTCTTTTGCCATTTTATTTTTATTGACATTTGAAAACAATATTTTTTATTTCAATTTATAGACTTGAAATTACAATTTGTGGTCATCTTATAATCATTGTGAATCAATTAGACTCAAGGAAAGATATTAAAAAAATATGTTATTTTATCATATTATTATGAATTTATAGTAATTAATATTTGATTAATTTTGGATTTTATTTATTTATTAAGTTCTGTCCCATATTCTCCCTTCCCTATCTAGTTTTCACATTAGAGCTTTTGAATTAAAAAGTGTCATGACTGAAGCTCAGGATTTTTTTTTAAATCTAATGTTTCAATTACATGATCCAACTGCTTTAAAAATAAAAATTTGAGCACTCTGACGTTCATTGCCGTGCACCTTTAAAATAACACCTTTATTAAAGAGTATGCAAGAAAGCTTACGCAAGAGCATTCCCGCTGGTTTATTGAACAAGGTGTAGGAAGTATGTTTCAATATTATTCGTGTAAGAATAAAATTTGTAAGCTAAAATTATCAGGTATAGTCAGCCAGTATCAGTATTTTATCTTGAATAAGTTTTGTAATTGCAAAAACATTGATTAGACAATTATTTTCTTTTTCCTTTAATATTCACATTTTATTCGAAAACGCTTACAATAGTTTTGATTGGCATTTATTACAGCTTGTTTAACGCTCTTAATTTTAAGGCTGAAAAATAAACTCAAGTGGTTGTAAGCGATAAATACACAGGAAAAATACACAAAAAATTATTACCTAAGTTACCATACACAGCTACGAATTCGAAATTCACTACACAGAAATTTCACCACGCTTATTATCAAAAATGTCTGTAATTTACTAATACATTGTAGTTTGTTTATTTTTTTACTAATGCTTTTATTTACTGTAGGCCTGAAAAAAGTACAATGAAATAAAAACATTTAATTAAATATTTTTCTGTATGGCTATGTGTAAATTCGTCCTTTCGAGGGTGAGGGGGGGATTAAAATATATCCCATTATGCATAAAAAGCCAAACAAAAAGTATAACAATTTCTAATCTACCTAACCCTAGAAAGTAAATGGGGAAGTATAATAATTGTAAATGTGCAATTTCAGTATTGCTATAATTTAATGGAAAGGTATGTTTATGCGACTTATGGCATTTTACAATCCTGCTGACAGTTATCTGTGAGCAATTTCAGCCAGGTGAGTGTCTCTTGTTTATCCAGTATCGTCAACAGTACGACTTAGCTACTTCATGCGTCACATTCGCTTACACAACCCCTTTTTACAGGGGAGGGCACATTCACACACCTCACAGATAGAACACGAAAGAAGAACATTCCTGCCCCAACGGGACTGGAACCCGGGAATATGAGCTACACCTATGCCAGGACACCGGGGTAGAAAGGCATAATATTAACTAGCATCAATGCATTTCTTAAATATACAGTATTTTGGATATTACTTTTTAATTATTTTTATTGAAGTACTAAACTTTAGTATAAACTTTCTGTGAGAAACTCTTTAAATCCGGGTTAAATAAATACTCAAAAGATTAATAACCTTTGAGAGCTACAAGTAGTTGAAGTTACGAATTTAGGCAGCATTTCAGCCACCAGAGTAATAGTTGTCCGCTTAAAAAAAATAACATTTAAAAATATTCTTTAAAAGAGTTCACCATTAATTCTCCCTTTAAAACATAATAAATTGTATCAATATTGATTGATGATGCTAGCGTGACAAATTAATTGTTCTGCAAATATTGGCACCATCGTTGAAAGAAAAATGATCTGGATGCTAAGCTCTATTTTTCTTCAGGTGTCTATCTTCTTAGATAAGATGGTAATAAAGTAAAATAACGACTGCACGCATCTTATTATGTGCAAAATGAAGTGAGATATTTTTATTGTTTACGGCACAAGCGGTGTAAAAGCGTTCTGTACATATCAAAAAAGAACTCGATCGTTTACGGAGTAGTATACTAAAATTTGGATTTTTACTTTTTCTTACTTTTTAAAACAAATTATAAGGTCCTATTGATGATTTTATTTTGAAGTAAAAAATTACTTGTACATTCCTCTTGTAGAATGATTACTTACCATATCTATCGTTTATTTAAGCATTTTCCCGTTTATAATTAAAAACAATTATTATATAATCCAATAAAAATGGTATGTAGAGAGAAACTAAATTAAATTTGAAAAGTAATCATATAACATAATAATTTCCTTTATAATGAAGGAGAAATGCTGTGTATTAAAAATATAGTATTTGTTTCGAGCAGTATTTCAATGTACTTTATTGGCAAAAATTACATAATGTGAAATTCCAGAGCTTATTGTATTTCAAATTTGCTTATTTTATTTTTTTTATTTACATTTAAAATAATTAAAAGTAATACGAAAGCAACTGGCTTTGAGATAAAAAAGTTCTTAATTGTGTCTTGGAAAGGAACTTAATTGTGGGACAAAGGAATCACTTTAATTCGCATCTTTTCACATACAATACTTATTGATTCGAATTAATATCACTTATTCAAAAGTAATTATTTTAGAAAGTATGCGAAAATTCGTTTTTGACGCTTTCAGAAAAAAATTTAATAGAGTAGGCTTTTAATTAAAGTTTAAAAGCAAATTGGAATTTCTAAGACAAAATATTTAAAATTAATGAATTACAGATAAATAAATCGTAAAAACATATTTAAATACTTATTTCAAATGTGATGACGAAAAGTGTTTCTTATCTTTTTTTTCTTGGGCAATGGAGAAAACTACATAAAATGTATAACTATGTTAATTGATAGTAAAATGTGAGATTAATGTTATGAGTATGTGACTTGAAGGCTGCAAGTCAAAAAATTTAGTGCAAGATTATTTTAATTGCGTTTTCATAATTAAAATCGCAATTTACAGACAATAAGTGTGCTGCATGATTCCAAAAAATTCAAAAGCTTTTATTCAAATTTTGCCCAATTTTACTATAAAAAAGATTTTAGCAAAGTTTTGGTGTAAATTAATCAAAAACTAATATTTTTATCAAAAAATATTTTTCTTTTAATAAAAAGGCTTATTTTATCCTTAATGTTTCCATTCCAAATCAATGAAAGTATAAATATCCAACACTTTTTTATTTATTTATTTTTACTCTCGAGTAGTTACGGCATTGTCGGATTAAACTTATTCTTTAGTTAATTAGTAAATTAGTGAAAAAAATAGGTTTCGTCGTTGTTAGCTGATAATTTTTCCAGATTAAAAAATTATTTGGTACAACTGATATTTTCATTTTGAATAAAAATACATTTAGAGGTTTTAAAATGAATTTATTACAATATAATAGCATAGTATAATTATTTTAGTATTATACCATTTAAAAGTATTATTAGCATGAAAATTAGTATAAATTATTTTTTTAAATGTTTTTATTTGCTTACCAACTAGAATTCCATTGGAAGTTCATTTTTAGTACCTTTTCTTATTTTATGTTTTCGCCACACAATTAGTCTTCCCCATGATCAGGGTGTTCCGAGTTCGAGTCCTGGTTCTGGCATGGTTGTTCTCTACCCTTTGATCTATCTCTAACATGTGAGAGAGAGCCTCTTTTTAAAAAGGGATTGTGCAAACGAATGCTTGTGTCCTCTTCAAACGAGTTACAAATCAAACTTCTGCTCAGGAGCTTTTGTTCGCAGATGCTGCTACACACTCGGCTTAAAATGCTGATAATTCACCAACGGTCTTGTAAAGTGTCGTTAGAAACAATAACACACGTAGTAATCAATAATAATATGACGTGAGACAACTGTAATTATGCATTTATAAATATTTATAATGCTGTATTTGTTTTAAATTTTCCTCGCGAATATTTTTACATAGAAAGAATTTAAATAAAGGTTTTGTGTCAAATAACTAAATTATTAATTTAAAAAAACATAAAAATATTTATATCAAGCAACGTCGAGTTATTAGTAGGCAAAAAAAATCCTTATTTGCTTAAAAATTCATCTTAAGTATTTCAGATTATTTTAGACTCTGTTTCTGTTACAGAGTCATTATTCCGATCGAATCTTTCCCACTAACTACAAGATTGCTTATTTTCCAGTTTGGTTTGTAAAAAATATATATATAGATAATCAACCGATAAAATTTCAAAACAATTATGAGGACGTAACTTCTCTTCATATGTGAAAAGAAAACTTGTGTTTATGACTCAATCTATAGATACTTGGGAGGTGTTTCTATTTCAGCGAGTTAAAAAGCCGTCTCAAACGAACTGTCAAGAATTGTTCAACGTTGCAATTATGTACGTAGCTACCAATTACTGTATCATATTATTTCAAGTGTCTTGCTTCAGATATGTTTATGGCAGCTAAGAAAGACAAAAAAATAGCTAGGTGGAAAAAAATAAATATTTGAATATTTATAACGACTGAAATTCAGCTGCATGAAGAAAAAATCTGTGAAAAAAGCTTCATTCCTTACAAGAAACATGCCAGAGTAAAATCATTTTTTTCATCAATACTGAATAAAAAGAAATGTTTCCCAATAAATCAAGGAAATGTAATAAAAGAAGAAAAGAATTCCAACAAATAAATCCCTAAAACTAAAATGAAAATAACAAACTGATTGGCCATGAATAGCGTTCCTTGTTAGGAGGCATCTACAGTTAAAACTTTTGAATAGAGTAAGACAAATTCGACAAGTAAACTATGGAAAGTATAAGAAGATGAATTGCACGGAAATAATAATAAATATTAATTAAGTAAAAATTTTAAAAAGCTCCCGACTTTAAAAAAGTTTCCGTCGCACTGTCTTGTACACAAGGCAGATCAATAAGTAGAAAATTTTACATGTAGGTTAGAGTATAACAAAAAAATATTCACTGCAAACTTTTATCTGTATATCATCAATTGTCTGAATGATTTTTTTTGTCATTTGAATGTCAATGAAATTTTACCATATATACCATAACTATTTTTCAGGTATCCATTGTAATTATTTACCCAATTTACTTCCAAAAGCGCCAAAGTTTCATTAATTACTGACTTTTCTTATGCTTCTTTTTCCTTCTATTTTTTAGAAGGGAGAGATAATTCTTCTGTCCTCGCCTTTCGCGCTCTGAATATAAAATCTGGTTACACTTTGCTTATTTATTATAGCTGCAAGTTCCTCCAAACAGAGAAAGTTATTTTATGGCCACCTTGTAATTTCATTTACATAAAAATATTAATCTTTCAAAACACAGTCGTGTATACCACAGCTTGGCAATTCTGACCAGCCTAACTGAGGCATGGAATCAAATTTCAATGTCCGGACCATCTCGACTGCATTGGTGTCAACTAAAATTGAGTCCAGCCACGGTACACTCTTCTATCCACTACTACCAAGCCACTATCACTAGCTACGGTACAAACCTTCCCGTAAGAAGCCCACCCCAACATTGTGAGAAGTAGCCGACTCCTACGATTTATAACTACCCTGTACCTACTTGCGTAGCAAGAAACAATCACCTTGGCGGAAGATTCTCATAATCATATCTAAGGTGACACTTGTGGAAGAGATTTGTATATAAAAAATATAAAATACATTTTGATAGAATTATTAAGCCATGCAACTGAAAAGAGGTTGTGAAAAAAAAGATATTAAATAAAATCTATATTATAAACTAATCTAAGTTATTCAGAGTTATGTGAATATAATTTCCATACATCATATGGCTGCATTCACAAATTTATGCGCAGATTTAATGCGTTCATAATACCTTTTAATTTTATATGAATTAAATGATGTTGATCCAAAATATCAACAATTATCTCCATTACTTTCAGTAATTTTTTTGTAAACTATAAGATACTTTGTATTAATGATCGGCCTTATAATAATATAGGTTAGAAGCAAAAATATTAATCATCGCTTTGCAATTAATAAATATTTCTGTTAAGAAATTAATGGGTCATATCAAAAGAGGCAATTATCTCAGTAATAAGAAGAGCTTTTCGTGTTTGTGCTTGATTTATGATTGAAGTGTATTGATACAAATTGTTAGATAAAATAAAAATCGATTTGATTTAGTTGTACATTTTTTTCAAAGAATTGAGACATTTTAATTAAAGTAAAGTGGATGCTATTTATTTGTTTTTTCATGATATAATCAATTAAACTGATTATTTAGAATTTTTTTTATTTTAATCATTCAAATTAATAACTGCAGTCGTTTAGAAAGCTCAAATTGATACTATTTTTCATCAATATTGCTATTTATGTCTACTTCAAATGAAGTATGTAACTAGTTTGAAATTATATTAACGTCTGTTTTTAGAACTCTCTTCCGACGTTTTTCTAATAAGTGAATCATTTAATTTTAAAAACTGTGCTGTAGAGCTTGCAAAGAAAGCAGTAAAATTAATTGATGTGAATACTATACACAACCCGAAAGGGAAACTTTAATTAATCAGAATGCTATATCCATGTGGAATCATTTATCTCTACTAATAATAAAGATGAATGTGTGTGTTTTGTGTATATGTATGAGCGTGTTAACGTTCTACAGGGCAGACAAATTTACCTATAGCTACCAAATTTGGAACATATACATTTCAAAGGGTGGGAAATGGCTCACAGGAGATATTTTTGAAATTTAATTTAGACTTTAATTAATTAAAAATTATCCAAATTTAAGTGTTTTTCCGCAATAACTTCCGAAAATATTATTGTGCAAAAATAAATTTTATACCTCTTTAAAATTTTAAAAAATTATACCAATTTAATTTTCTCTATAAATAGAAGTTTAAATCTAAATATTTTGAATGTAAGTTTAAATTTACTTCTGTTCTAACAGGGCACTGACATTTTAATTTTATTTTCAATCGCTTTACTTTCCCTTCTACTGACCAGCGTTCCTGCTTTATTATAGCACGTTATGACACAGAGTACTTGATAATTCACTTACGAAAGACAAGAATAATCTTTAAATGAATAATATAGAAAGACATCCCCCTTTCTTTACTTTTGTTCAAAGAATGATATTTTATGGCATTTTGTTTATTCTTTGACAATGTTTATCCATGTATTATTGAGATTGCAAAGTCACTTTCGGTAATTCACTTTTTGTATCTAGATGTATGTGCTTAATCCAAGAAAAGATACTTTTTAAATATTTTCTTATTTATTTTCACACCCAGGCATGGATGGTGATCACACAAATATTAGGTAACACATAATATATATATTTAAGTATAGAAGATGCCGCTAACAAAGAACGTGCGAATAATGTTTTTTGTCGTTAACGGAGCGCGAGAGGTGTCTGCATTCGCCAGTTTCACATCCACATTCTGGATGAAGTGTTTACAATAAAAAATTCGAGAGCGCTTCCTTCACACTCCAAACATACACATGATTTGAAGCATATAGGGCCATCTATGTTCAGTATTAATGTTTACATATGAATAAGTATACAAGGAATAAAAAAAATAATAATAAAATAAAAACAAAACTTAAAAATAATAAAATTACATAAACTGATGTGAAATATCTAAATAGTCTGAGAATTAATAGTATAGAAATACATCACCCTTTCTTTATTTTTGTTCAAATTAAATAATATTTTATTGCATTTTGCTCATTATTTGATAATGTTTATCTGTGTATTATTTTTATTGCAAATTCTATATGCGTTGTGTTCAAAATTCGTGTAGTTTTATGTAATTGTCTTATGAATTCTGATCAGATTTCATCATATTCCCCACAGTTAAAAGGAATTTTGTTAAAAATCTGAAGCTTAAACGCATGACAATTTTGTTATAGATTAATAAATGAGCATTCAACATTTGATTATGCCAGATGATTTTCTTTTCGATACTCTGAATCTTTATTCTGGGGTGGGTGGGTGGGATTTTTTTTAAAGATACATGTTTGGGAGTAAGATAACGTACATCCTTACTAATGAATAAAATTAAATTAAGGGGCATTTAAAGTGACTATAAAAACGGGTGGCACTTAACAGAACACTTTTAAATAATATCTTCTCTTGAACATATGCAGAAAAGAAATCAATTAATCGTTACAAACAGAGATTTGGCACATGAAATTTTTTGTTATTTGGCAGGAATTTTTATTGGCAAGTTATTTAATTACAGAAAGTAACTTGAACTATATAATAAGCTGAAACACCTAGAATTTCAATGACTGATCAAGTGATATAATTACAATTGTATTATGAAAGAAAAAAAAGAACTTTGAAATGACATTTTATTAAGAAGAATAAACTTTATATATATATATATATATATATATATATATATATATATGCCATAATAATTAAATAATTGGGAATAAGTACGGTTAAAGGAATTAGCTCAAAAAATTGACGAAAACTTTTAGGAAAGCGACTTTTATAATAAAAGATGAGGCAATACAAATTTAGACTGATATGGATATTATTTCAACATAAATGCATAATTTTCAACACTTATTTTATTCCGTTTATGTTTTAAAGAGCAAATAACATCCATTTCCGAAATCTGTTTCATTATATGGAATAACATTCATAATTCCATTTTTCATAACCCTTACGAAATAAAAATGCATTTTAATCGTTTTATTATTAAAAATTAAAGCAAAGCATTAAGTTTGTTTAAAATAAAGTTTTGTTTTGTTATCAAAATGTAAACAAACAAATGTATTTTCAATTTGGATTAACAATTTGGAAATCTATTACAAAACTTCTTTCTGTCCAGTTTTAAATAAGCAAAAACATAGTTTCGCTGATATCATTTCATTATGATGCCATTATTATCATTATCATTCCATAAAAATGTTACTGTTTTTTTCATTAGTATCTATTAAAGTTTCAAAAATGGAACTTTAAATTCACAAATGACATGAAACAACATACCATACAACAAAATAATGCTTATAAAACAAGAAAAGTTAGGAAATTCTAATAACCTGAATAAATCATTTGTAAAATGCTATTTAAATTAAAAAGGGCTAATTCAGAATTAAAAATATGAGATACTCACTTCTTTTAATCCAATAAGTTTAAAAAGTAAATTTAGTGTTATTGTGTATAAAAATGCTATTGTTAATGTATTTATATATATTATTGTTATTATTTACATGTTTACTTCAGAGAAGAACGTTTAAAATTGTCATTTCTATCGCTTTTTTTACTTTTATTTTCTTTATGCATGAAAGGCCAGACAGCAAGACTAGACTCAAGATAGCAATAATTTATTGTTTTATTAAAAATAGACACATATTTCTTCTTTCATGACAGTCTATGGATAATATTTCATTTGAACTAAGAGCTTCATTTATCCGTGTCCAAAACCTTCCAATTATCCGCTCAGAAAGATTCAGAAGTTCTTGTGTGAAAACACAGGATGAAAATAAAGCACCGCTGTCAATTTCCAGGAAATCATTTCCTTTCTCGTCATCTGAAGAAGTCAGATCTTTGTGCTATTATTTTGCACCAAGATTCAGATAAAATAACAAAAAGCCGAAAAAGTCAATTTCTTTCTTCTCCCTGTCTTTGGCTGACGGCTTTTTCTGTTTGAAGAGGACCACATATTTACCGAACATCAATCCACAGACACATCATAAAATATTGGTGGTGGTGTTGTTGTTCCAACAGCAAACACTAACACGCCAAACCTTCAAGTCCATTTATCCGTCGAAGTCGATAACAAGCAGAGGGGGAGAAAATGAACGATTGCTGATCAGCCAGGTACAAATAAGAAATTGCTCTTGTTTTCTGTTCGGGTCGATCCATCAATTTACTGCAAATTGGGCATCATTAGATTATGCAGTATCCTGTGAGACTTTATTTCGCTATTAAACTTTAGCATTATAGGGTCAAACTGACATAATATACAATAAATAGAACACTGTGATAAGTTTCGTTGAATAGTATTGAATATTCAAATAATTTAGAACCCAGATTTTCAACTATTTGGACTATAGGATAAATACGTAACGAGTAAAGTTTTTCATAATTCGATCAAATGTATATAATATTCTCTTAAGAATTAGTATAAACTTGAAGCAAGTAATTCCAACCGGTTTGAAATCAGTTTGAAGTGAGCATCAAGATAGGTTTACATATTTATTGAAAGATTTTCATTTTGAGAAATTTTAAGTTATTATAGAAATTATTTGAATTTCCCTTGAATTTAATTCTAGAAATTGACGTAGAATAAATCATTCTTATATTTCCTCTAGAACTTATTAAAATAAAATAATCTTTGTTTTTACAATCAAGACAACATTTTTAAACTTTAGTTTCTAATATTTTGAATGCACCAAATTTTAAACCAAAATGGTTTAAATAGCCTCAATGAAATAAAATATTAAAATTGTCAAAATATAAAAATCAAAGCCCTTTGATATATTCATGACAATTTTAATCCTCTGTTCCTCTGAAATAAAAAAAAATCTATTAAAGTAAAATAATAAAAAATGGAATTTTTAATTTTAAAGAAATAAGACATACTAATTTAAATATGATCTCATATGTTTCTCAGATATTTAAGATAAAATATCAGCTCTTTCGTAAACTTTGATTTCCATAAATGTAATTTATAATATTAAAATTAATCATTGTGATTAAACGTAACCAGTAATTAAGTATGTACATTCGAAGCCGCAAAATACATGATATGATCACATTTAGAACAAAAAAATTATAGAATATTAAATATTAAAACAAGACTTGCAGGAGGTGCATTCCAAGTGTTTTACCTCTATACTTCGAATCATTTGTATTGAGACCTCACCTACATAATGTATGCATTCTTAATTATCCATTCACCTCCTTCTGCGCGATAAACTAATTTATCATTTCTGTTTTTCGGCAGTGAAAAACATCTCAATCAAAACTTGACTCTCTCTGCAAAAAAGACGCAATTTCAAATAAATCATTTAGCATCGCATGCGTACGGGGACGCAAGAGATTACAACGTATGGAATTACAAGTTTTCATAACGGCCATGAAATTAACCTGTTAAGAGAAACGGCGAAAATATATTGCTTATTTTTGCCTACCGTATTGCCAACGGCCTAACGTGAGGTGTACAGGTCATTAATAGGAGGAAATAATACTGAAATACGCGCCGCTATCATCTTAAAGTGGATTCCAGAAGGAAAAAAAAAAATCCTTACTCTTTGAAAAAAAATCGAAGAAAAGACAAAGAAAATTATTGGCTGTAGTAATTGGACAAAAATTACATAATCAAAAAGTGAGAATGAAAACTCCCTTGTTTTGCCTCATAATTATTTGAACACTTATCAGGGGTTTTTCCAACCCAGCTTCATCAAGATCTTTCCTGAACTTAAAAGGGCTTTTAAACCTGTTCTACTTGCAAAAATACTAACATAAATACATTTTTTTTAATTTTGTTTTGTCATAAATTTTCAGCATTCAACGAAATGTTTGGTGGTCAGAAGAAAAAAAAATATATTTTTCATGAAAAGACTCATTCAGTGCATAAGCCAATTAATTCTTACGATTTTAATGCCTTTCAACTTAGGTTGATTTAATAATTGATTCTGATCCAATCTTCTTAAAAGTTTTTAATTATTTTTTTACCAATTAATTATATCAATATTATATAAAACTAGAAGTACTGAAGGTAATATTACTACATTCTAAATGGTAGAAAAATGTTTCAGAGTTGCAGATGAATCCGTCATTATTGTTTTTCCTTTATTTGGCCTTAACTCGAGTTATATTCCGCTATTATTTTGTTTATTTAACAGCTAAGAAGGAATCAAGTAGTATTTTTGGAATTTTGCAGTTGCAATAGCTAAAATCATTGCTATTTTGAAGGTAATGATCAGTAAATGCTGACAGTACTAATAGTATGCACTCCTAAGAATTGGTTGTCATCTGATAATGGCTGGAAGTTATGAAGTCTATTTCAAAATAGCCCTGGAGAACATTTTGTATGTCAAACAAAATAACGCATACGCAGTGAATTCTGAAATGCACGATAGTGCTATGAACAAAAAAAAACCTAGTCATTTGATTTATGACTCCTTTAGAAGGGTTATTTATACCAGTTTGTGCCACTTTTGTTTTAAAATAAAGTTTTGGAAATGGTGAAAATCGAGTAGAATAGAAATTACTAACATTAGGAAATTAATTCCCAATTTGCATGTGAATAAAATAATACTCATATTATTCGAGTCTATATTAATATTTAATTTAAGAATTCATGGACAAATTTACAAAAAATAAAATAGATATATGTCAGGATTTGAAAGAAATAGAATAAATGCGCATTATTGAAAATTGAGCAATTATAATTTAACAAAAAAGAGGTTCAGAGAGTTGAAAGATTTTGATATAATTCATTTAAAGAACTGTGGTACCTTAGTATGTTTCTTGAATTTGATCTTTGAATATTAAACGTTCATAACTGAAAGTCATAAATCAAGCACAGTCAAAGACGAGATTTATATCCTTCAAAGTACATCATATGATATTTTATTATATGTAAGTTATTTATTCCTGGTAAGTTCTGCTTCTTATTTCGAGTTAATTGCTGACCCAAAAATTGAATACAAAATTTGCTCTTAGAGGTTGGTTTAGGCATCGGTAGTGTTAGACGAAATCAGGTTAATAGAGATAACCAAGACAGAAAATTGACCAAAACATTCCATATACTTTTAACAGAATTTTTAAAGAATGAAAATCTTAAATGTAAAATAAAACAGAAATAAAAAAGAAAATGACGTATATAAATTCAATAGAAAACTGATTTTAAAGCACGAATACAGCTCACATAGAATGCATTGGGAAATTACTGGGCAAGTAGGAAACAAATAAATTGATTTTAATGTATGAATATAACGCATACAAAATGTTTGTATACATTGGACTCCGCAACCACTGAATTTTTGTAAACGGTATGATGACCGTTTTTGAATAAACAAAGGACGGTAACAAAAAAGTGATATCTCCGAGCCAATTAGGTAACTAAATGTGTGCAGTCAACCTAACTTGATCATCTTTATAATAAAATAATAAAAATAAAAATGACTTCCTAGGGCAATCTTGCAATTGAGGATGAGAAGCCTCCGGTATGGTTGTTAGATCTCGCCAACCCGGTGGGTACAATAATAGGTGGAGGTCTGACCCTGCCATCGATGACGGAACGTACTCCCTACGGGGTGAGTTGTACCTTTGCCGGTGATGGCCATTACGATTCAGCCATACTTCCCACCAGTGTTGCTGTTATGGCTGTTCGGTCATTCAGTTTTACGCGGTTTAACCGTGTGCTTACGGACAGGTCGGAGGTCAGATATACGACTTATATTAAAATAATTTAATTGCGTGACATTTTTTAATACAGTCAAAATAAATAGGCGTGCAGCTAATATTTTCAAGGTTTATTTTTAAATCATTGAATTTATGAACAGCATTTATTTTTAGTTAATTATATGTTCTAGTTTTAGAAAGGCTACGTAAAATCAAAGTAAAGACCAGCATAAAATATAAATATATATGTAATAATAAGCTATATATAAAATATTGTAGTACTGAAAACTGATTAAAGGAAGAAAATAAACTTAAATTTGTTGAAATAACTCTTTTTTTTATTGTTTAGATACATTTTATGTGGAAACATTGTTTTTTCGTAACATATGAAACAACTCATTGGTTTAAGATCATTAATTGGAAAATTCTATTTTAATCAAAAACTCTTTATGACATTGGTAGAATGAAAAATTATTTTCAAATGTGAGATTGAAGATTTTACCGAGAAAAGTAGTCATTAAATATATAATTATGTATAGTTCTGCTTTGCTATTAAAAAATAATGCTTAATATGTTTTGTATTCTCAAAGATTATTATGTCGATACTTCAAAATGTATGATAATAAGCAATAATTTTTCAACAACATTAAACATAAATATTTCAGAATCTGAGAATTAACGCTGTAGTGTCAACAATACTCACATTGTCAAAGTTACATGAGATATTAAAAAATAATTATTTAGTCGGAATATAGTTATGTTTTTATTGATTTATGACATAAAAAGGGCAAGAAGCCCTAATTACTGCATATTATTGTTTTTCAAATATATTATCTATTCTAATTTCATTGAAATAAAAATATACAAAATGATTGTAAGCCTTTATTATATTAACAATATAGTACATTAAAGAAAACGATCCTGAATAGAGTGAAACATTTTATTATCTTGAAGAAATAATAAATCTTTAAAACCCAAAAGAATTACTGCTTTCAAAAAATTTTCAGTGAAAACATATATTTTTTTGCACAAGACTACTGACAACTTTATATAAAATAAACGTCAATATCTATATCAATATACATCTCATACGTCGACTAGCTTTTCAAAGAACATAAAAGTCGGAAATTCATTTTTCTTCATGTCCTTCCTGAATTAAAACTTTCTCATAAACAATTCGTAGCTTAGCAATTCTACGACATTTTGATATGTCTAGACCAAACCATACCCAAAACAATCCATTGCTTAGCAACGTCAGGAAAAGAGTAACCCAAGTAGTTGTTGATGTTTTATGAAAAGAAACTGAGGATTAAATTGTCAATCAAAGTTATTTTTGCTTTCATTATTTTTGCAAAATGTTTTTATATGTCTAGTTATGCGTTTTCGTTGCTGATTTTTTATTACAAGAATAAGATGGATAAGATGGAGTGATTGGAGACACTCATTTGTAACAAGGCTTTGTCACATTTCAGTTTTGACATCTAAGTTTGTATTTATCCTATTTTTAAAGATAAAGTTTTCCAACTTGTGAAAAATTAAAAGTAAATTGTTGTTTTTGCACTAAATTAATTTTGAAAATTCCTTGCAATTAATGTATTACCTCAAAGAATTCGCAGATATTTTACATTCAATGAATCCATCAGAAAAATAGTTCATATAGGAGCTATGTCCAAGATCCACGCCTTTCTTTTATTGATGATTAATATTCTTTTCATAGAATTCTGATTTCTCGGACCCAGGATTTCTACTTATCTACTCTAAGTGTATCTTAATAGTTGAATTCTAAATCAATGTATCCAAGTATATAATGTTTTAAGTGGCAAAAAAATTATAAATTATATTGGAGTATATACTATTTAAAAATTTATGACTTTGTGTTTTTATATAGCCCCTCCTTATATTTCATAAAATATTAATTATATACTAACATTTTAAACAAATCATAAAGTACTCACTTCTAAGGCCAAAACAAGTTGAGTTCGGAAGCTTTGAATAAAACAATTTTATATAAATTTAACCCCTTCCTATGACCGTCTGGATCTTCTGCCTAAATACCAATGAATAACTTAACATTATAAAATTTAAAGATTCATAATTGTGTATATTTTCTCTTATAGCTGGTTCACCAAATAGTTCTTACTAAAGAAAATTGATAATACGTTCTGCATTCTAGTATCATTTTCATAAAGTAGATTAAGATTATAAATTATGCCATTTTTTCAATGAATTCTAATTGAATATTCTGAATCATCCAAAATTTCAAAATCTGTATCAAATTAGTTAAGTTGAAGATAAATTATTATAAAATAACATTGGGGCATTCATAGCTCTTGATATATCTACAATTTATCTAGAAATATAAACCATAACCTCTAATTTTAATTGTCATGGACTTTAAAAAATCAATATATGTCTCGGTATAGAAAAGACTTTAAACTCAAAGTAGAAATAGTAACCTTATAAAGAACATTTTAATTCTCTTTAACTACTTTTTCATTCAAAATTTAACTACTTTTAATTTAGAATTCAGTGTAAAAAATTAAATCAAAATCTTTTTTAATTAATATAATTTACGAATGATTATTTTAATGTTACGTAATTGTTCATTACTTAATCGAAGAACTAAAGAAATAAGCTATTTTTGTGATTCTAAAACCTTAAAACATTCAAAATATATCATTTTCTTATACCATAACTTATAAAAAACAATACTTCAATAAATAAATGAATGTTAAACAAAATACTCTATCTTTTTACAGTTTAAAGAATAATTTCAATTTAATAAAAAAAATCCCATACTTGTTTTATAAAAGAATAACTATGTTGCTAAACATTTAAAGACGGTCATCTGTTCATTTACGATCTCTTTGAATTCAAAAGTTTCTGTTTCGTTGCAAACTGAATATACTTGCACAAATACAATTTTAAATGATGCATTGCCATTTCTGTAAAGAAACTTTTACATTAATTTTTTTAAACAAATATTGTGATTCTGTACTCCTTATAATAGAGTTAATTTAAAGTACAAAAGAAGGATATTTATTACCCTTCAACTTTTAATCGTCATTATTACTCCAAGGAATAATAGCTCACTTTTTCAAAAATCAATTTTTCATCGTTACATTATCCCTGAAATGTTCCTAATAATAACATCAATATAATATAAGTACGCCATGTTATTAGAGCATGAAATTTGATGGGAGTAAGAAATATTTTTCAAGTTATACTCTATATAGACGGATCTTTTATTCGTTAATCAGCAAGGCAATAAAGAAAACTTTAAAGTATCTTACATGAATGAAAGCACTAAAGTTCACAAAATCCACTTGAAAAATTATGAAACCATGTTTGACAATAAGGATCATATACATAAAATACATTTATTAAATGATAAAAATAACATTTTACTATTAATATATTTTTGTAGGCAGAAAAAAGGATTTTTCCTTCTTTTCAAATAGTTAAAAATAAAACTCAGAGGAACGAATCAATTCAAAATAAAATTCATACGAGAAATGAAATGAAAATGTTTCAATTATTATATGTTTCATCTTTGTATTTATTAAGGTGAAGAGGTTTAAACTGCAGTACAATAGAATTTATGTTTATAGTGCGATAGGTCTTCCAGATCCTAAGCATTATTAATCACAGAATTTTAAAGAATGGATGCTCACTTGGTCACAAATAATAATACTTTACAGAGTATGTAAGTACTAAACGATATTCTTCGAGTCTGTTAATTTAAATAAAACCTTTAAATTTGCTTTTCCATTATTGTGTGCATGAAATGAGTACAAAAAAGTCATTCTATGACTTTATGCCAGTTATAAGTTCTCTAATATCATCAATTATTTTACTCCAAATCAAATGCCACATTAAGTTACCAGGATTATAACATCACGTGTCCTGTCTTAAGCCGTAATGTTTGCTTAGAAATCAATTGAAGGAAAAATTTCTTATACATAACATTCATTCTCAGAATAATTTTTCCAGTGCTATGGAATTCTCGTTTGGGAAAAATACTAAATATATTTATATATTAATTATTTCTAATTAATCTGTTCATAGATTTCCTCATTTTTTTCTAAAAAATTAACCTAACAGCACTGATGAAATTTAATCTCTCTTTATACGGCTTAGTACTGTAGTAATGGGGTGGCTAAGTGTAATTTTAAAAAAAGCACCGATGAAAATTTCAGCACAATAATGGAGAATCCATGCCTAACCACAAAAATGAATCCACCCTGAAATATCCTCAATTCTTAGAACTCATTTCGATAGTGTACTTACAACCTCAAAATTTGAATTTTATTATCTTTAACTAATAGCTCTTCAATATTCTTGAGGGCATTTTGTTGCACTATATCATCTCAATAACAGAAATTCGAAACGATATATGATACGATATGCTGTGCTATTGAATGGTAGTAATCATGCATGATTTAGTTGATGATTTGCTTTAGATACTTAATGATAATATAAAACTTAATGGCACTCATTTTTATGACTCATCTATTATTTATGAGTTCAGGTAGGATAGCACAAACATAGGCTATAGTATCAGTGCATAGCATTATCAAACTATTTTTAAAGATAACTTTAAACATCATATCGAGGCTTATTAAACCATATTTAAAGATAATTTTATAGAAAATATATATCCTTATCAAACCATTTTTAAAGATAATTTTATAAATCATATCTAGACTTCTAATGGAGTCTAAGGAATTACGCGGTTTCTATTTCAGGAACTACTAGTAGAATTTACAGTTAAGAAAATTGAAACAAATCTTATATGAAAAAAAACTATGAAAATTAATCTCGTAGTTTCTCGTGATTATGACTTATATCAAACATAAAATTCCTTTTAAAAATGAAAAGTAAAAAATGTAACTAGGCGTCATAATTTAATCAGCAATTAAACAAATGAAAAAAAAAACATAATTCCCTTTTTGTCATCTGTAAATTTAAGCTTCGTTTTTATTTTTTTTTATCTTAAAACACTTGCTCAACCATATTGAAAAAAGAATTAGTATATAAAAAAGAATTAGAATATAGCTTTGGTAACATGCCAAACATTAAAAAAGTAAATATATTTATATATAAAATTGCGTCAAACAACCCAGAAAATTACTAAATCTACAAATATGGTTTCGGATAAGCGCTCTGCCGGAAAATGTCATATTAGTCAAACATCCTACTCCTTTTAATAATACAAAATAAATTATGATTTAACCGCAAACATTATCTATCATATAACGTACTGGGATCTCAAGCGTTTATTCTAGAATATGCGATATGAAATAAAGGAGATACAGATTATTAAAAAATGAATAAATATCTTTCTTTTTCTATAAAAAAGAACATTAGCCAGTTGTAATTTACTTTTATTACTTTTATTTTAGTTTGAAATGAAAAAAAAAAAATGAAATTAATAAGCTAGTAGGATTTTCGTTTTTTACAGTGAGTCATTTCCCTTTCTAATGTTAATAACATATGGTGTTGACAAAAACATATTTTTTTTAAAAAAGATAATCAAGAATGTATGATAAGCTGATCTCAGCATTTTTTTCATCTGTTAGTAGAAAAAAAAAACAATTGTATATGTTTTTGATAACCGGACGTTGTCCTGAGCGTCTGGAAAGTAAATTTAAACATAACATCACGGGAAATAAATTACTTTCTTGAATTGTTAAGCTAAATATTTGATTTATAAAGAGTAGTTCAAAATTATGTTTAAGATATAAATTTCTAATCTCATCTTTTACGTAAGCTTTTAATTTCATTGGTATTTTTTGTTTAAAGTTATGACATTTAAATTTATGTTTAAACCGAACGACTTATGAACAATGAATACGTCTAGACAATTATAAAAGCAGTATCATAACAATTTTTACAGCCCGGCATGTATCAGTAAATTGCGTCATGAACCGTACAAAATTTTAAAAAACTGTTTAAAACGCTGCTCAGGATAAGTCGTTGAACTTAGAACTATCAAATATGATTTAATTATTTCATAATTAATGGATTTAATTAGATTTTTAATTAAAATTAACAAAAGTTTCAAAGTTTTACCTCGATCATTTCATAGCATAGTATTACACATAATTTTTATAATATTTTAAAATTATACGCTTTTCGATTATACCAATTTTTTAAATATAATTGTTTTATATGCTTTTAATAAATATGTAAAAATATTTTAAAGAAAAATTTAGCGACTATATTCATAGCCAAAAGCGTTGCAATTGTTTTCCATACCTTTTTTTTGTGCGAGTTATAGCTGCTTTATAATTAAGAATATATTTGAGAAACAAAATTTTGATGAATGATTAAAGCCTACAACATTATCATGCTACGATGTTCCAGATTAAAGGCAAGAATCTCCTTTAAGTTTTTGATAAATGGAAGCTGTCGAGAGCATCAACGAAGACAATTCATTCATCGCAGTGATGTTACTACTTCTTTTCAGTAGTTAAATTTTGCACATTCTGTAAACTGTTCACAGTCCATTCAAACCTGTTTTTAGATACCATATATTGATTCAAAGTTTTGATTTAAATGCTTTTTTTGTCGCTAAAAACGCAAAACATAAAATGACCTCAAGACTCAAAAATTTTCTTATAGTTAATTTTAAGATAATATAATATAATGTATTTAAGATCTTAAAATACCTTTCTTATATTTTTCAGTTGATACAAACAAATTATGAGTTTTTTGTTCTCATCGATTTAGATTCTTTATTTTACATGGAATAATTTAAAATAACTGTTCGTATTATTTTAATTTCATGTAACCAATATTAGAAAAATTATTATCTATGTTGTTTTAAAATGCTTATGATGCTTATCTATCATGAAATTTATTATAAGTATATTTCCTTAGCTTTACTTTGTACAAGTCATTAAAATTCCTTAATTGCGCATGAAGGCATATGACTATTTTCTTATTCAAAAACTTGTACAATTATTAAAATAATTATAATTTTCCATCTTTGCATTTAATAAATATGTATCTGTCTTTGTATATACATACATACATGCATATATATATATATATATATATATATATATGCGTGCGTGTGTGTGTGTGTGTGTGTGTGTTCGTGTACGTGTGCGTCTGTGTGCTTTTGTGTGTCGGTCTTTTACAAGTCAGACACGGCACATATATATTTCGAAAGATGGGAATGTACCTCCTGAAGCAATTGTTTAAAATTCATATTCAAATTTTAATAAATTTAAAATAAAGCGAAATTTCCGTTTTTCTCTGCACTAACTTCTAACTTTATATCACAGAGAAGAAAAAAATTTACATCTTAAAATTCAAATAATTATATTTTAAATGATATCAATTTTTTAACATATAAATTAAGCTTCTATTTTTAATAAAATTTTAAAAATATTTAAAGCATAAATTCCCTCAATTTATTTTGAATATAGTTTCTGCGTTTCTGTCGCAGAAGCTATAATTTTGGAAATATTTGAAAAATATCTTTTGAAATATTTTAAAAATCGTTCAAAGAATCGAATCATTCATCATACTTTCTTCGTTCAAATGATATAAAGTATGATATTTATTTTCTTATGATATAGTTTATTCGAGGGAAAGTATGAAGTTCTCTAGGTTCAAAGTAATAAGTAAATAAAGTTTTATCACATTCGGATGAATGGTACAGCCCTGCATGAAATACGAACAAAAAAATGTAATTTTTGTATGTTAGATTATTTGAGATGTTGATTAAATTATAAAAGAAATTCTGTGGTATAAGTAAGATGTCAATGCTGAAGAATTCGCTTTGTTATAAACATATTTTTTTAAAATATATGAATACAGAAAAGCGAATGTATATATGAAAATCTGTTTGATTGCGGCAACAAATGTTTTTTCCTTTGTCGAAGTTTTATCCTTTCCATTTTAATTTTAAATTCCAATTTTACGGGAGATATGAGAAAATTATAGAGATACATAGTATAATAAACAGAACATTTTCTTTAATACGTACTTTGAGTTATATGACTACTAAAATTCGAAGCTTAAAAATATTTTGCTGACTAAGCCATTAAGAGATCTAGTTACATTAAATATTAAATTCAAAATTTTAACGAGCATTAATCCTGTTGATCATCATAGGCGGCTGGAGTTTTTGAAATAAATATGAATGAATTTTTTAGCACACAATGACAAAATGTTTTTAAAGATAACAATTCCATACGATACTCTGCCTCAGTTTCCAGAAAATATCCTTTCTGCGTTTACCTTTTTGCTGTTTAATTTGTTTATTTTTTAACCCTAAAAAGAGTTATATATTGTGGGTTTAAACTGCTGACCGGTTCTCAGAAATACGTGAAGTCAAATTATATAGTCCAATGTACAAGATTCTTCGAAGCTGTTGGTATAATTTTAAAGGGCGATAAAATTCTCTTAGAGAAACTTAAGACGTCATAAAATACATTTGTATTTCCTATTAACAGAAGTCTCATCGTTCGCATCAAACAACCAATCGGTTTCTTATGATTGGACTTTTCTTATGAAATCAAAAAAAGTATGTGAGTTACGATGAGAATCCTGATAATAATGTTAATTACCTTATGGTAAGAACTTCTATAACTGCGTTGCACAGGAATTTTATTATTAACAAGTCGTATATCAAACATTATGTGTATAAACTCAACATTATGTGAGCTCGCAGACAATTTAAAGAGTACATAGATGGTGGCATATTTTAAAGCACTTTCTTTAATCGTTTCCGTAAAACATTTTCTTTAAATTCATCGTTTCCTTTCGTTATTTTTCTATCATTATCTTTGTTGAGGCAGTGTTGTAGCCAATAAATTTCTATTGAGGCGTGACTATTGTTAGTTGAAAGCAGTTCTCATTACCCCGCCCTATTAGAAGTGAAAAACAATGGTTGAAGTAATTTTTGATAACTCTTTGCACTCGCTTTAGAATTACAATGTATAAATGGTTCAGCTGAGTTTACTGGGTAATTAATGAATAAATATTCCTTTAGAACAGGGAACCTATCGCCATCCTTCACCACTTGAATTATAAGCGTATCTATATATTTTAAATTGTATTTTTAAGTTTATAAAGCATCAAAAATCGTAAAACTCTCTGTGCGAAGTCTATGTTTTACCAAATTCAAATCAAAAGAGCCATATTTATCTAAATACATCTACTTGGTATTCTTTACTTAGCAAATGGTTCTTTCATTTGATTGGTACTCAGTGAAAAAAGCGAAAATCTTTTTAATAATCACACAAAGTTACATCAATTTTTTATTAACATAAATATAAAGTTATAATATCCCTTATCACAGAATAATTTTGAATCTGTTGAATAGCAATTTCTTATTTCTTTCATTCTTTGCAGAATATCGTCAATGCCATCAGATCGTGGCTCAAAATTATGAGGTCCACCCCAAAATAATCCATGTTTTATTTGAAATCAGAATGCAAACTTTTATTAAACTAAGCTTTAACTTTTTGATTAGAGATTTTAATTATGACCTTACCGTGATTCACGTAGAGTCCAAATTCTGTTTCATTTAGGTGCATTAAAATGTTAATCAAAAATAACAACAACAATAATAATAATAATAATAACTCACATTGCTTGTTTTGAAAATAATTTTGATCCACAGTTTTCTTATTTTATAAATGTATCCCAACCTAACCAAAAAATTATTATAGAATGCTGATAACGAACATTCTAATTCTAATAAGTATACAAAAAACTTTTATGGAATGAATATTAAGCAGTGCTTTTATAAGCTGCCCATATTCATCAAAGGCTTTTTGTTTCAAAGATGGGGCAACAATGTACGTAATACAATATTTACTTCGTTCTGGCTGTGAACACCCGATTTCTATAGCTCCAGTCCTCTTTTCCCGTTTACACTAAAAGGAACACACATACACCCTGAGTAGAAGTCATTTCATTCAACTTCCATAAATCATCTTTCATCAGATCAAGATGCAATAAACTAGTTCAAAGCGCCAAAACGTTTTGAATATCAGTGATATATATATATATATATATATATATATATATATATATATATATATA
>JAPMOQ010058975.1:7173013-7278793 GCA_026543055.1 Argiope trifasciata
ATATATATATATATATATATATATATATATATATATATATATATATAGCTTTATTTCATACTTTTCTTAATATCCTTCAAATATTTTCCCTGGAGCGATCAAAACAAAAAAACAGTAAAAATTATTTAACTTGACCCACACGGGTGTATAAATGACCTGACATACGCTATGTGCAATCCTTTTTTAAATGCATTATATGTGAGTCCTTCCAACGAAGAGTTATATATATTTACATTATGTGTACAGCATCAAACATATATCTCATAAGTGCTTTCAATGTACAAAAAAAATTTATATCCAGAAATAAAAGAGAACAGTGGTTATGCAGGTTTCTATCAGAAGAAAAAAATTCTGCTAATGAAATGTGCAACGCAGCATTCTAAATTTTCCCTGATTATTTCTGTTCAGTATTAATACGGAATACAAATATTTAATGTCATGAAAAAATTGATTATTTATGCATACACGTGGGAAAATAATTAGTCTAAAAGGAGGAAAACCATAAAATATTTCTTTCTTTGTAATTACTTACCATATTCATTTAAGTTAGAGACGATAAATTAGACTTATGTCTACATGCTGTCGCATTTTTTTACAAATACTTTTATGCAGTTTTATATTATTTTTATAATTTTTTTGTCTGTGAACATTTGGCAAAAGTTCAGTGAACATGGAAAATGCTTCAATTTTCTATTTATATATTTCTTAACCAAAACTTTTTCCCAACGGTGATTTGTGTCACATATTATATGTTAATGATATATTCTGGTTCATCCTAATGTTAATAGCAAAAAATGGTCTTGGATTATATGAAAAAAAATTTCGAGGAAACAAAATTTTGATCAAAAAATCAGTCTTTTAATATTTTAGAAAACAAACGCTTTCGCATTTTTTTTATCAGAGCCATTTTATTTTATTACACAATTTTAAAATGCTTTAAGATTTTTAACAAGAATTAAATCTAATTCTGTGCCAGATGAAGAATATTTTGTGCATCATGAAGCTTGTTCTTATACATCATACATTACACCTTCTTGGTGATACCAGTGGTTATATACTGATTTAATAAAGCAATTCGGTCACGTTCAAGAGACAAACTCGTGATTCTAGAAACATTGAGGTGTCATCAGATTTCAAAGCGACTTGGTATCAGTACTAAAAGTATGTTATCTTCCTCGATATCTTTCAAAAGGAACTGATCCTAAAGTACATAAAAATTCTTTCAAGTGACATGAGAAAATTACAAAACAGTGTTGATACGGAAATCAAATATATGAGTCCTACAACCATGCTGCTCCGCCATCATAGAAGTTAAATGAATCTCAGCTAATAAAACACATTTGTGGCTTAGTTTCTTTTAAAATTTATATTCAGTGCCTAATATTTCGAGAAGTAACAACGGTTTTGAGCCTTTTATTTTTATCTTGAAACAAATACTAAAAAAAAAATCTTATCTGTGCAAATACTAAAAAAAAAAGAAATATAGAGGATATTTTCTTCTGTGTATTATTTATCAGAAATCAAAATCAAAATGCAACGCTAATTGACTCTTGTTTTTTTTTTTCATAACCGTATATATTAGAAAATATAATCTCGTTGATTATATCAAACATAGATTGAAGAGAGTATTTATAATTTTTAAATATATGAATATGATTAATAATTATAAAACTTAACAAATCAAAATATTTAGTCACATTAATTATGCAAAATTACATGGTTCACTATAATACACCTGCATTCATGGCTTATTATTACTTAGAGTATAAGTAAAGCAAGTTATCAAAAAATTTCCACCCATTGCTTTCTTTAACTAAGAATTGTTTTTAAAGAATGAAAAATGAGAAACAAAATATTTATTTAAAAGTATACTTCATATGGAAATAAGTGTCACATACTACATTTTTTTCTTATTTTAATTTGAAAAAATGTGTTAATTTTTATTAAAAGTGAAATTCACTATTATATTTTAAGTAGTAATGTTCATGTACAAACTCCATTATATATGGCACACATTCCTGATCTTAATTTTAACTAAGAAAAATGTCCAACAATTCAAAACACAAATTTAAAATTCATGAAGTCACTTACAATGAGTTATATATGAAATAAAAAAAATTTTAATGTCTCTCTGGGGGAGGAGAGGAGACCGTTCAAATATGGCGATGTGAAGTTTCGGTATAAATAAGCAGGTTCTAACATCTCTGGTGGGTATAAAAGTGGTTTAGGTTTATGTTTCCTCCATATTGATATTGGATCGTAGACGTGGGATGGTGAATGGACGACACCGTATTGGGGCTGGTTAGTTTAATATTTTATCAGTTTATTTCAGTGTTTAACTATACTGTTGTATCTACCTGACCATTCATTTCTCTCCCGATGCATTTGCAGGGTGGAGTTAGCTCCATGGTTGGGTTGAGTAGATTTTTGATTTATCGAAAAAAATAGATATTTTGAAAAATGAACATCGAATGATATTTTTTTATGAGAGTTTTCGAAAAATACCGATGAATTTCGTTTTGGTTATCGGTTAGTGCTTATTTTTAGTGCTTTTCATTCTTATTGACCTTCATAGAGATTTTTTGTTAATATTTCTATAAAAACTGTCTTATTCTAGTATATATAAAAATACTTGTGTTAAACGCAATGTTATAAATTGTAACATGCAGACAGTGCTTTGGCATTGACGCATCTTACTAAAAGAGTTTTCAAAAAAAATTCTAATTATTTTTATTTAAAAAAACATTTTTATGATATAAACTGAAACATCCTTTTATTTAGAATCGTTCTGATATCAGTCAATATATTAAGAGATGACATTTATAGCTTATATTTGCACTAAATAAATAATGTTATCACGATACAACGAAAAATATCGATATGTGCTGGACGATATATCGCGATAAAGAACTTCCTTCATTAGCTCTATTCCGTAATTATTCATTGTTCTGCAACAAAAAAATTGCTAAATATTGAACCGCTGCAAGCACGATTCGGAAATCCAGAGAAACTGTAGTAATTATTATTCCACAAACTAATGAAGATGGAAAGAGGATTTACTCAGAAGGAATGAAAGTTGATCACGATTTTTTAAAAATCCAAACGCCATAAGGGAATCATAACAAAGTTTACAATTTAAAACATCAGTTGCTTTTGAAATTTTCATGGTGACTCGTGACATTATATAAAATATTGGTAAATAGAAGTGATTCATAAGTGTTGTTTACGTTTTCCAGGGGAAACTGGCACGTTGAACGATTACAAGCTTAAAAACGGTTACAAATTTAAACTTCTACTTAACATAGTATCTGATCTAATGTAGCCAACCAATCAAGAAATACAGAAACATGATGCCTTTTAAACGATAAACTTTGTCACACATAAATTCTAATTCTTAACAAAAAGTTCAGGTTTCATTTCTTTACTTCCTAATCAAACGCCCTCTTTTTATCTATCTTTGCACGCTGAAATATCGATATTTAAGTCCTTCCGTACGTCTGAAACACCCTGTAATTCAATAATTTTAAGCGTTAAATATATGCTACGTTAAAAGACATTTTATATTTTTATTCAAAGAAATTAATAATACGAACTAGATTCAACTGCAAAGTAAGCTAAAAAATAAATCTATGCAGCTACAACTCGTTTTCGATACATGAACACAACGGTGAAATATAAATTATGAGAATCATTCCTTCCAGATGAGAAATGACATTTCTATATATTTATTACTTATTTACCCTCAATAACTTATTTTTCATACTGTAATAACATGATCTATTCATATTTCTTTCATAAATGTCTTGAGAGTAGTTGTTTTCTGTTTGAAATACTAGGTAATAGCCACATCTCATGCCTCTTCGGTATCGAGTAACAACATTTCAGGAACTTATTTCACAGAATAAGGATTCTTGGATATAAATGGTTTCTCGAGTGAGACTCAATGACCTAGAAATAAAGTGCCCTTAAACTTGATGTATTTGTCTTCATCCCCAATAAATAAAGGGCGCTCTTCCATAAATATAAAAGCTTTAAACAACCTTTTTGCTAAGAGTGATATTAGATTCCAGCCACTGCTTTCGTTCATGAAATGTTTCAGAACATAATTGCATATGCTTCAGAGCTTCACGGACCAGGAAAAGGTAAATGATTTATCAAAGAAAGAAAATCCACTTGTTGCCATTTCTTGAATAACAAGTAATTGAGGTCGGAACCTTTCATTAAAAACACACTTTATTAAGAGACAAGTTGCATTTATTTTGGTTGCAATATAAGATGGATCGGGTTTCACATAACTCATTCACGCGGGAAATTGTCCAAGAACAGTAATTATTGCATTATATGTAATGACACTGCAACTCTGAGCAAGCAGGTGGCCTGATCGATGACATTTAGTGTCTTATTAACCACGGGCAACTCGTTATTAACGAACCCTAATTAAAATTTTAATTAGAGTAGCGGACGGTGTTAGGTTATACAAGAGACGCAGAAATACAACTTGATACTTCCTCTTTTAACGAAAAAGAAATACCTGTCATTATCGATAATTGAAATACTTTCAGCCCAATACATTTTATGAGGAGACAGCTGTAAACATCTTCTGCCTCCCCACACCATGACTTACGGCCTGATGAAAGAAACAAAAATGTGCAAGTTTTCCTGTCATTAACGAATAATCATCACTTATCCTCTCAAAAGTTAAATAAGCTCTCAAATGAAATGCATCATCATTTTTTCTTTAAGAACAGTGGTTGTTATCTGATGCTGAAAATAGTAAATTTTGATTAGATTTGTCAAATTAGCATTCCTTATTGACGTTGAAAGAGGGGTAATGAAAATGTGTCATAATTTTTTTTCTTTGCAATCAGATGACGAGAGCAACATCTCATTCATACGTTAGACAGAAAGAAATTTGCCTGTATGCATTGATTGTTATTAATGTTTTTTATATTATATCAAAAATAAATGATTGATAAACATTCCACAAATAGTATATAGTAATATTGAAGTTGTTAAGAAGGATAGTTAATTATACAGGCTAAACAAAACTGCGATGTCGTTGATGGGATAAAGCCAGATGGATTTGGAATAAAAATACCATTAGCAAAATTAAACAATGATATGTTTAATTAAACATTTTAGTTAAGTTTAAGTTTAGTTTAAATTAACTAGTACTCTAAACAAACATTCTTATCGACTATTGTTTTATTTTAAAATGGCTTTTGGTGCAACAATAAAACAAAACTTTTTTGTGTTTAAATGTTTTAAAAGCCATATTCATCATTTCGTTTACATAGTCTACTTGCAACATATTAATATCACCTCAATTTTTCCGAAAAAAGCTGAATTAGTAAAGAATTCTCTTCTTGCTTCAAACTCTTCTTGCTACAGCAAATCATCATGCATAAATTTTGATATAATGGGAGTATGGGAATTCATGTCGATTAAAAACCTGTATTTAAAAAAATGTTTCTTTCATTGTTACTTTTTTTGTATAAAAGCATAAAGATTTTCTTTCTGAAAAAACTTATTTCAGTTACCGTATTTCTACCAAATTATCAGACCAAGGGGATTTTGTCGAATATTCTCGAAGAGGTGAGTAAGAATATAAGACTCGATATCTTTTTCAGGTCTGCATACCTAAAATCCACTATGTAGGCAGACCTGAAAAAATTGAAATATACCTTTGCAATTTGTGATTAGGGTTGTTAGATGACAGAACTCTATGCCCTCGTCGTCTACTCATTGTTCAGGATAACTGATCTGTTTTAAACTATCACTACTGCAGTTGCAAACTATCTACATACTAACTCTCTCATTTTAAATGATTATGTGAATCTGTATGTTTAAAATAGGCATATTCAGAAACTGTTTCGTACGAGAGTAAACAGCTTTCTATATATTAATCGGTATGATGTAGCTTGTTATATATAACGAGGTAATGCATCTAATAATGAATCTGCATAAAAATTACAAATGCTGTGGGTACATAAACATTATAACTAGAAGTGAAAAGGGAAAGCAGTTTTAATAATTTATAATAATATACTGCATAATTTAAATCACCGAAAATTATGCAGTAGTTTTCAGGCATTATGAAATATTAATTAAAGGCAAAGGAAAATAATTCCTAATTTCCCGATGAAAAATTATTTACAATAATAATTATATGTGGATTTTAATTATGATCAAGCTTGAAAAAGCATTTGTATTCTGTATGTATTAAAGTAAAAATTAACAAGTACAGGTCCAGAAGTCATTTCTTTCCGCGACATGAATTTTTATTGATGTTTCCAAATAAATAATTCAAAGAAAACATAGTTAATTGAAAATAAATTGTAAATAATGAAATAAATGTTTTCTTAATTTATGGCTAAGAAATTATGTAAAATTTATTTTCATATTGTTTGTTGCTGAGAAGATTTTAATCCATGTGTCCAATTACTATTTTTGAACAAATTTCCGAATTTCGACATTCTGTTGGAGACTAGAGTCGGCATTCACGCTGCATACTCCTACATTACAAGAACAATGGTGTTTCATCTTTGGTTTATTTAAAGCTCACATGGTCAAAAGGATTTACCAAATCTTATGAAACCAAATGCTGAACCTCTGACCTTCTACTTCCGGTGCCAAGACTTTTACTGAGCTACAACAGTCCCCAAAACCTTTTCAGCAGACTGTCTGAAACTTTCTTTTTAAAAAGTCGTTAAGATTTTTAAATTAGTACTTATGAGAGACAATTCATTTGAAAAGTAAAAAAATCAAAACATTTCACTAATATAACTTAGTTTTTATCAATCTTCTAGATAACAATTTATTTCCCTTATTTAACACCTTATTCTAAAAAAAGTCGCAAAAGTGTGGATAAGATTATTAGGATTCTTGTAAGCGATATTTTCTTCCAGGAAATGAATTCTAAAAATAATTGGGTGTACAGAGCAAGGAAGTGATCAATTGAGGAAATAAAACTCATTCGGGTTCGGGTTTCCAATAGGCTGAAGAAACAAAAGTTAGTCTTAAAAGTATCGATGTAGTTAAAAAATATTTTAATAAAATACTCACAATATTAATTTGATTACAAATAAAAAGGAAAATATTTCTTAAAGTCTGCCATTTTTTTCTAAACAACAATGAATATTTTTAAAATTAATTTTTGCAACTTCTTAACTAAAAGAAAACAAATTTCTGTTAAAATGTTAATTCTATTAGAATAGCTTCGGGGAGAAAATTAAAATCGTTATTTCTAGGAAAGCTCGGTTAAAATAAAACTATTTAACTCCATTCAAGGTAAAAAAAATAGTTGAATTTCTTAAATAAACAATACAGTTATTAAATGTGAAAGTAATTTCAGAAAAGGATATGAAAAATTATCAAGGGAAAGAAATTAAATTGTCATCTTGATTATCTTGAGACAATCAGTTTATGTAAAAATATTTATTTTTAAAAAACAACCTTACTCAGATGCTTTTTTACGTCGATTTTAAGTGCTTTGTTTACAAATTTATCCATTTAAACTATTATTTTCTCTTTAATATTGAACTACCTTTATTTTTCGCTAGAAGAGTTTAGTTTATATTTTATAATTAAATTTCCTGACACGATATTAATCATAGATTTAAAGATATCCGGATAAAATATTCTATTAAAAACACGTTAAATAAGTAATATATTATTTTATAGCGAAGAATTTGAATAAAGATAATATTACTGAATGTGCAAAAATCATGTAATTTAGCTTATATTGCTATTTAAAGTTATGGAGATTCCCTAAAACGTTAATTTTACCATAAAAAATAAGTTAATTTTTATTTATTTTGTACTTGCTTCACATTTTTCTTTTTTCTTGCACCAAAACAAGACTCATTTAATATCAGTTTAAAAAATAATATTTTTCAGATTTCAGAAAAATATTTTTAATAGAATATTTTCATCACGATTAAGTTCACTGCTTGAAATTATATTACATTAGCAATTCGAAATAAATGCAGCTGCAGCTCTTTCCTTTTAAATAAAATTTTCATACTTGAACCTTCTTGTTAAATAGGAATATTGTCATTTTCTAAATGCCATTGAAACAATTTTGAACTATTTTTTGTATAGTATCTTCACAGAAACATTTAAAATTGTAATTTTAAATTTTAAATTTTCGATTTATGGCGCAAGAATCATTATTACAAAACGATTTAAGATATTTGAATTGATTCTCCAAAATAGTGAAAATAATATAATTATTCTAATATGTGTTGATATGAGCATACTTAAAATTCTGTGTCACATACTTATTGTGTCAAAGTTACATATGCCACATGTTAGTTTAGTGTAGTATCAATGAGGCTTTAATATACTGTCATTCTCTGAATTTTTATCTTATTGATATGTTGGTTTTGCTGAGTTACATAACATTAATAACACTCCTTGAAATTTCTTCAGCGTCATTTATATATAAGTGGAAGGCCTAGAAAATACATACTTTTTTTAGTTTCATAAGTCTTTAGCATGCAAATATAAAATTTCTTTGTTTATGGATAGAAAAGCTTTAGATTTTTTCTGTTTACAAAAACGAGAGATGACTTAAACAAATATAACTCAAACAACTTAATGTGCGTCATTTAAGCCCAAAATACCAAGCAAGAAAAAAAAATTGCAATGATTCACAAAAAAAGTCTTTTAAAATTTTTCTATCTAATATTTTTATTTTATTATACCTTAAAACGTCTTTCATTCTCTGTAAATCTATTTTTATATAAAGGATAGATAAGATAATAGTGAAATTACCTTATTTCTATATTATGTGGTTCCATTTTTCATGGTTACTCAGATACAACGTGTTTTCATTGACTATTATAGAAGATATATAACTCTAAATGATTTACAGGGGCATTGTATGCATACTATTGCACACATATATTTTGGATGGTTATTAAAATAAATTTTTAAGAATTAATTAATTAATTAATCAAAAACATATCGGGAATACGTAAATATATTACACATATCCTACTTACTGAGTATGTTCATCGTCCTCCCCCTGAAATAAAACTTTTACTACAACCTTCACCTTTTGCCATTTAAAAGGTTGTTCAAAGCACAAAACAACCAGTCGCATAATCATACTCCTTTGATGAAGGAGGTTGTGATACAAAACAATACTATGGATTAACTAAGAGGATTACTACTGATGAAATTTGATTGTTAAAATGAAAAAAAAAGTTCTAAGTGGAGTTTTGTGTAAATAATGCGCTTCACAACTTTATAGACTACTTATTAAAACTTCAAAAAATGTGGCAAATATATCCGTTTTAAGGTACCTTAGTTCACCAATTAAATTGCGAATTAATGCTCCTATATTATTTCAATCATAAATGCATAAATAACAGTCTAAAATAAAATAAAAAGTCTTTGATCAAAGGATTTTTTTTTCAAAAAGAAAAATGTTTATCATATAAGAGTAAATCTGCTTAAAAAATGTTTTTCACTGATATCAACATTTGTTATGAACGAGGCTTATTTTAAAGGATATACTATCACAGCTCAGCTAAAGAGAATAAGCAGAAATATTCCATCAGTATTTGTGCTTGTTTTTGCATTCATTTGACTGTAGTGAACTTTCGAAGTAGAAATTTTGGAAATCTTGCAGCATATAATTCAGATAATTTATCCCTGTCGTTGTTATATACGGCTTGCTAGTACTGACAATCGAACTAAAATGTCAATAAATTCAGTCTCAATCCAAAAAGCAACTAATGGACAAATGAAGCAACAAGAATTAAACTAATGTTTTACAACTAAAAAATGAGTGAATTATTTGAGATCCATAATAAAATAAATGTTTGTTTCTCTATCTTTAATTTTAAAAATCTTAAAATATTAATTCTACTAAAAATATATCCTGATTCTCTAGAAATCACATGGTGCATGTTCAACATTCTCCTCGTGTGAAGGTTTAGGAAGACGCCAACTCAGGTGCTGTTTTCATGATCTGTTAAACAAATTAATCTCTGTCAAAAAATATGTCTTCTGTTATAACTTATGGCACTGTACAAGCCCGCTGACAGCTATGTGTCAGCGATTTAAACCGAGTAAACGTCTCTTACTTTTTCGTTAGTGCTAGGGCAAAGAGTACGACTTAGTTACTACATGCGTCACATTCACTTGCACTACTCATTTCTTCACGGGGGCACACTGACACACAGAACAAAGAATAAGAAGAATCATGTTCGAAGAAGAATCATTTCTCTCATTAAATTCAGAGCCGAGTTCTTAAACGTAATAACCAGCTAAATTCAGATATATTATGGTTTCTCTAACTTGTCATAAAAGAACCTTAGTAAAACCTAAGCACGTGCTCTGAGCCAATTTAAAGATAGCTCCAATAATCCGCAAACGATAATATAACATCCGAGTAACAACTTATACCAATGATAATGAAATGAAAAATTTTGAGTTAATTTTTAATATTGTTATATTTTTAAGATGACCATCTCAGAGGAATAAACTTCAGATTAGATTTCAAACCTCAAAGGATTTTTTACTTTTCCTGTATAAAGTCGTCGTTATTTTTAAAGGATATCTATGCCCAATGAATTGGAATAAATACAAATACTTTTTGAACGAAAAGAATTCTTATTTATATGCTTGATGTAATAGTGTCCCTCATCTAACTGCATTCAGTAACTGAGACGCGAATTTTTGTTCGAGACTAAAGGATAAAAAAATATACTCCTATGTTTTTCTATAAACAACCATGTTTTAAAACCTATCTTTCCCTCCGTATTCCATTCTTAAGGTAATTTATTTAATAGCTTTTTTAATTCAAAATAACTACATCTAGAAGTCATTAAACTTGGTTTACTTTTTATAAATACCTATAACGTACGAATAATTTATTTACCTCCTTTTTCCTTGAAATAGATTTATTTACCATATCGATTGAAGCAGACATTTTCTAAATAATTCCAGATAGGAAATTCAGCGCAATGTCCATTATTTTTTCTCAACTTCCTCTGAAAAACATCAAATGTGTTCGCCATTTATGTGTCCTTTATCCTGATGATGTTGACAACAAAGCGATTTATTTTTTCGCAAGTGGCCAGCTAATTAAAGCATTTTTACGGCGACATAATGTTTTCAGAGACATCATAAATCTACTTCAAGAAATGGCTAATGCAAAACTTGAAGTAAGCAGCGATAATGAGAATGACTAATTTAAGACATTAAAGAATGAAAGTTTTCGAAAAGATAATTGGGAAGTTAGGAAAACCTTTAATTTACTTAACTACTGTGTCTGGAAAGATCATGCAACTTTAGTTTTCGAAGCGTTAAGAATAATGATTCAATTTGGATCTTACAATTCACTTAACAAGTAGCGAAGCATTAATTGGAAGACATCGTCATTAAATTACGAGTAATATTTTAAACCGTTTCTACAAAGCTTGAAATATATGGTATAGTTATATATACTTTCTTAAAGAAAATATGAATATAATATAGAAAATTTTTTGTTGAGCAGCTGAAATTCATTAATAATGTATCCTTATTATGAAGTTTTTAAATAATGCTTTAATTGTACTAAAAAGAGCGTACATTCACTATAAATGCCAATAGCACTTTATATTGAACAGAAAAGTAACGTTTCCTAAGCATACGGTATTAAAATAGAGCATTTTCAGTTAATCGTCATTTGAGTCATGGCACATTTTTATCATAAACTAGCCGTCTTTGGTAACCACTGGTTCATCTGAGATACTGAGTACATTTAATTTCACTTAAATCATTTCTTCACTCATATAATTTCATGTCCATGATTCAGTTGAATTATCTGACATTAAAGTCGTGCTCTTTAAATAGTGTTACGTATACCCAGTTTATTGTGCATATGAACGTTTTTACTGGAGACTAGTCCCACAGCATTATATCTCTACAAAAAGCCAAGAATTGCTGTTCATAGATAATCTAGAATAATGTTTTCACTTTCTTGTATTTGAAAAGTATAAAGTATTAACGCAAATTATTATAACTTTTTACTATACTTTATATAGATAAAGTATTGTAATTGCGAAAAAAATTGAAATAGACATTTTGACAAACTTCCCAGTTGTAAACACATCTTAATTTAAAAAAGGCATTTTTTGATATTATGTTTCTTTGTGAGAAAGATAACTCTGAAAAGCTTTTGAACTAGACGAATGAAATTTAGTCTTTATGCCAAATTTATATATTTATATTAAATTTCGAGAAAATACTTTTCAGAGGAAGCCTGACTACTCAGCCGTTCGAATGCAAGTTAACACCATAGTTGTAAACGATGACAGCTTGATAAATGAAATTCGGCACACATATTTCCCATTTATAATATAGTTACTTATCATATTTTGTTCCATATCCAACGAATGCCTGATCGTCATGGTCTATACTTTGCAATCTTGTAAACACGATAAATAATAAGGGCAGTGATTTAAATGCATCAAATCTGGAGTGTAATTTCGAAACCAAACTGTAGTTCGGTTTCAATTTCTTGTTGCAATCAGTTGGAAATCAATACCAGTGCAATCAATGCAATCACATGCCGGGGATTAATTGCCAAGGGTCACACAATCGATTCTGTAAAAATATTAAATTCCCGTCAAAGATTAATATTTCTTGCTGTTCGATTTACGTCCTAGTTGGAAGCTTTATAATGTCCCTTGAAACTTGAAATGCATTTCTTACAAACACAAACAGTTTCACAGGTCAAATTTAGTCCAGGGTTGTTTTGTTCACTAACTAATTGCAAAATAAATAACAAATGAGGAAAAGTGAAGAAAATATAATATGCAGATAATGTAATGTAAAAGTAATATTATAAAATGACGATGTATATTTAAAATTGGTAAATTATAAATTTAAATGTATTTAATGTTAATCAAACCATAGTGAAACAAAAATGATTACCTATTCAAGATACTATGAATCATGTGAGAAAAAATATTTATATATTATGGTAATATACGCATGCTTTAAATAACATGATTACAATTTCAGTATGTTTTGCATATAAGCACAATAACAAGTTGTTAAATATGAAATATATTCATTACATTCTACATATACTTCTATAAAATAATGCTGGTTTAAGAATGATTGTTGTAAATCTTCATGCTGCAATATTTGCCTAGTAACTAGTTTTGTTGTCACTTTTACACAATGTATTTCCTCTTTTGTCGGAAATTAAGACAATCTTTACTGCTGCAATGCTTCTTTCGTTTTATCTCCTGTCTTCTGCTATTGTCTATAAATATTTATCAATGAGTAAATTTCACTTAGTTACGATGTATGATTTTACAATGAACAGTCAAACTGCTCTAAAAAATTCCGACGCTTTTGTATTTTGTTCCATTTTCTGGACTTCAGAAAAACAAAAAACAATAAGCATTATAAAGAGACATATCCAATACTTCAAATAAACATTGCTTCCATTTGTTGGTTTCCTTTTTCACATTATAAGTTATTCACAGTTTATCAAGATTAGTAACTGTTCATTTTGATACATTATAGTCAAGTATGAGACTATTTTTTATGAACAGTATTATTTATGAAATCAAGATGATAAAAAGCGCTCTTTAATAATACAAACTTATTCTTCATGCATAAGAAACGAGATTTGAGTCCTTAGTAATGGCAAATATGGAATGGTCTCTACGTTTTTAATTTCCAGAGTTTAGGAAGAATAGAACGATTTTCTCTTTTCGTAAAGGTGATGATAATATTTCTTCTTCCTTTACAATACAGGAGAAAAACATTAATAATAATGCAATAACTGTGAAAGGAATACGCGAACGTGATTATTAGTCTTTTCTTACAATAACATAAATAAAATGATGTAATGGAAGAAATACGAATTTTCGTGAGCTAATAAAATTTAAATGCTAAACTAATTATTAAATATCTAAAATAAAACTAAATGTAAACATTATTAACTGCATTCATATATAATTATTTATAACATCTAAAAACATAACAAACGAAAATGAACTGCACTATTCACATGCTTTTAGTATAAATGTATACGGATTCTATTTTTCCCAAAAAAATGAAATGAAATTTCTTTTTCCTGAGTTGATAATTGCATTGGTCTTTAAAAAATATTTTACCTGCACTTTTAAAAGCCAGCATATTAAAACAATATCATGCAACCCCATAAGCATTCAAGCAATTGTTTAGAATATATTTTAAAATAACATCGCATTTGAGTGAACAAAGACCAAAGTCATAGCGGAGTTAAACCGTCTAGACCATAGGTTCCCAACGTGGGCGATAATGCCCCCTTGTGGGCGTTTGAAGCTTTCAGGGGGGCGGTAAAAGACCCAGAGAAAATTAGGGGGCGTTGATATGGCAAGAAGGGGCGTTAGAAGAATTACCAAATACAGTGTACAATAACTTCAAGGAACGATTCCAGGATAATTTAAACATAGACATACCAGCCTGGGTTTTGGATCTTTTTCCCAATATCAATACAGCAGGATCACCTCAGTTAAAAGAACTAATAGAACTGACGACAAATGAGGATCTAAAAATCAGAAGTCTATTTCGCAACTGCATTCAGGATTATGGTCGATTGTTCAACGACTTCTGATAATATTCATCTCTTCATATTTAGCAGAACGTGGATTTAGTGCAGAGGTTACATTGGTAATGAAAAACAGAAATCGGCTCTATATTACTGAACCTGGCGACATACGATTGCTTTTAAATGAAATAGAGCCTGGTATTAACAAGCTCCTTAAAATGCATCAAATTAAGCTTTCTCATTAGTCAAGTTAGAAATTCGCTGACTTTAAATTTTAATAAAAATACTTTTTAATATAATTAAATATGAGTTTTGATTGGTCACTGAAAATGTCAATTTATTTATTTAGAATACAATAGTTTATTATGAATTGATTCGTATCGTCAAAATCCCTGCCTGTCCTTATAACAAGTAAGCTAAAATTTTTATTCCTCTTATTTTAAATAAAGAAGAAATTTAGTAACGTTTCAATTCCAATAATATTCTGTCTATTAGAATTTTTTTTTAATTCTTGTTTCCACCATGCATTATGTGCGTTCTTATTTATCTGGAGTGGGAGGGGAGGGGGCGATATTGAAATATTCACTAGAAAAGGGGGCGCCAATTCAAAAAAGGTTGGGAACCTCTGGTCTAGACCATAATTAAATTTATTGCTTCTTACTAAGAAATCCCTCCCCAAATTGACTCTTCTCACCAACTGGAGGAAGTCCCAGTGAATTTATTCTGCACCAGGTTTTTGTAAATGGCATGACTCTGCAGATATCAAGTCTCAGTTATGAAACTACCACCGAATTTGAGACGATTATCAATGATTAGAGCCCTGTGCCTTATTTTTATGCTGCCATTTAGAAAAAAAAACCTTCATGTTTGTTAAAATTGGACCTAAGGAGATTTAAATTAATGAACAAAGATGTGAACCCGTCGCTTTTCAAAACCTCACAAAAAATATGTCATCAAGCACATTTAGAAACTAAATCAACTCTCATCCTATGTGGTGACCCCTAAGTCTAAAACACTTAACAAACTCTCCTCTACTTTCAGATATTTGGATAATATTTTTAATCCAGATGCTGAGTGAATGAGATTTATCAATTGATATATTTTATGTCATTATAATGATACAAATTTATTAATTTTATAAATTAGTTAGTATCACTATAGTGATGTAAAATATAAGTAATCCTTAAAATAAATAAGCTCGTAAAGTAACTATAGATACCGTCCTTTATTTCGTGGAAAACAAGAAAGTTTTCAATTTAATACCATAAATTTATATCAACCATCTTCATAACTGATACTATTCTTAAAAATTAACTTAAGCTAGAACAAATGATATGATTATCTTATTCTTTTAACTTCGTTACTCAGTCTCTCTCCAATTTCTGTCTAAAATTTATTAATATTAACTTTAAAATAGCCATTCTTTTCTAGTAATGACATGTAAATGGATTGTTGGGAGTGAGATTGACTTAAGAAATGAATTTAGGAAAATACCTTATTACATAAAATCAATATGATCTAATAATTACATTAGTTAATATTTAATTAACAAATGATAAAACTTTGTTCTGGTTTGGAATAAGAAATTGAAATATCTTTACATATTTTTTTTTTAAATATCCTCTCGAAATTTTAAATTTTTATATATGCTTCTCTACAAGTTTCCAATATCAGAACACAGAAAAATTATTTAAACTACGTTCATCTAGATGCGTGAAAAGTCACACAAACAAATAATGACGCGGTCCTTTATCAATTGATCATGATGATGCGTCCACGTTTCCACGGAAAGGAGGTGGTAGCTTCTAAGGGCAAAAACCCTTGAGAACACGAGGGCAGAAGTCTGGCTTCTAGCTCATTCACATCCAAGATGTCACAAGATAACATTCACTCACCAGCTACACAATACCTTTTTACAGAAGGGCTCGTGACCGAACCGGGACTCGATCCCGAAATAAATATTTGACTGATTTACGTTTTAAGTTGACCTATTTAGGTTAAACTAAAATAAGATGAAAACCTGAAATTTCATTTTTAAGCTTCCTAAATGTTTATCTAACCAAAGTGATAAAATATATGTTTTTAAAAAAATTCAGCAAAATGTTTAGCTAAGATCTTAAAATAATTCACATTCATCATAAAAATTCCTGTAGTTATCATGGGGTTTTTAATTAAGAATGCTATAATGTATTATTATGTGCTTAGTATTCTTAATTACATTTTTCTTGTGAATTCCTATAGGAAATATAATTGAACATGTAAGCTTACAAGTTACACATTGTCTTGACCTTGATTGTGGTGTCAAATGTTGTGATGTCTCTTGTTTTCCTATAATATGCGTAAAATTTGTCAAAATTAAATTAGCGCCTTGTGTTTCATGAGTATTATATGAGCTGTATTTCAATACAAAAAGTAAAAACCGTGTTTTGTTTTTACTACATTTTTTATACTATGAATTAGTTCAACGATATAATGCAATATAAAAAATAATGTTTTCAATAAAGAAATTAAAAGTTTTCTTTAATAAGAAAATATGTTTCACACAGTCAAAAAGTATATTGTAATGAAAAACCAAACTCAGGTCCAAAAAAAGACAAATTATTATAACTAGCCATCGGTGCGATAGATATGTTCTATATACAAATAGCAAATTTCTTTTTTTTTTTTAATTTACAGCATTCTCCATAGAATTGCATCACATGGCGCTGAATTGATTCTTAAGTTTAAAAACTATGCGCACCACCAAACTAAAAAAAAATCATTTTTAATAAAAAAAAAGTTTTTGCATAAACACTTAAAAATTTTGCTGCAAAAATTTGCAATCAACTTTTAATTTTTCTAAACAAAATGTATAATTAATGTCGACTTTTAAGCATATTCAAGATAATAGAATGTTTCATTAAAGAAAAAGTGAACTGATAATTCGTTCTTAAAAAAGTAAAAGTTAAAATTACTAGTGGAAATACCTCCAAAGCAAATTTTACATAAAAACAGTTTTCGGAAGACAAAAAAATGGAATAACTATTACTGTAAAAGGGCATATGCCAATTTACGCTGTTAAAAAAGTGAAATAAAGATTTTCTGAATTTTAGTTTATCTCAAGGTAGTCTGACATCCAAATTAACTCAATTTAAAACATGTCAGTTAAATTTCTGAAGTTGAAAGTAAATGGAAAAATATATCTTGTTGTACCATTTTTATAAGCTATTATTTCATGCTAAAATTATATATTTTTTGGACTTCGGTATTCCTTATTCTTGAATTTCTGGCTTATTTAACACTTTTTTTTAAATATTTTTTGTATAATTATAAGTTGACAGTTTGAAATAGCATTTTTCAAAGCAAAAGACTGGGTTATGTTCATTATCTTTTTTATAAATTTTCTATTATTTAGAGACGTAATAAAATAAAATGAATTACCAATTTCATACTTTACTTTCATACTTTCATTTCATTTTTTACTGCATTAAACTACATTAAAATTTCTAAATGAATTTTTAAGGTTATCAATCCAGTTCGAAAAAATCATTTGCATATCAAAAAAAAATTAGAATTTTTTAAAAAAATTCTTTAATATAAAAAAAAATTCTCTAATATGTAAACTCCTTATCATTTTCTACTACTTCTTTATTTATGAGATGAGAAAATTTTTACCAACTTCTTTAATTAGAAACTTTGGCCTGCAATAGAAATTAAATTGAAAATTGAAAAGTCTATCGCTAAAAAAAGAATCTGATTCAAGATATTTATACCAGAAATTAAAACAAACTTTGATCTCAATTTCTTTCATAATTTTTATTGTGTATATTGAAAATTCAGAAGAAAACTGATGCTGTAACAGTCTTGATTCCTCAAAATTATATTGTAACTTCAAATTGTAAACTCAAAATTATTTTGCAACTTCGCTACTTACATTGCAACCCACACTTTAAGGAGACATACTCTAAAAAGCGTTTTAAAAAGTAACGATCTTTTAGAGTAGGTTTCTTAATTAAAGTATCAATAAAAGAGAGTACTTTACAAGTGCTACTAAAAACAAGAAATGTAATATGATGAGTCCTAGACGCAACGGTGTAGAATAGTCATTTAAAGAAAACCAAAAAAAAAGCTATAACGAAACATTAAACATGTACAATGAATTTGTTCATAGAATGATATTTGTGGAAGACTGATTATATACATTCGCTCCGAAAATACTTTACTAAGAAATGAAGTAAAAGTATTCCAGATAATTGGTCATCTCATTTGGCTCATTGGTCAAGTGATCGTAAATAGCCAGAAAGAATCAGTGTCCTTCTTACTCTAAATAAAAGGTCAAGCATCAGGAAACTTCCACCGAAGCTCTAACTTCAATGTCCCGAACTGCTACTAAAACATTTCAGAGAGTAAAAAGGATTCTATCAAATTAAGTTAATGGTGGAAAACTACTCCGGGGTCCAAAATGCTTATTCTTCATTCATTATTCGGAATGTTTTCAGTGTTCCACCAATACAAGTTCCTAAGATTATCGTATTATTTCAGAACTCAAATTATTGTAAAAAGTAAATCTCCTTTATTTCAGAATTAATCATCATGTAATTAAATACATAAATGAATTTTTAATTTTGGTAAAACGTTTTTTAAATTTATATTTGTACTAAATTATATATTTATTTTTAAATATGGATAAATATGGATATTTTACTAAAATTACATATTTATTTATTTTTGGAGACGAATAAATTCACAGTAAATTTGTTATATCAAATACCATTACGTTTTCCATTGAATGTATGTTAACAAATATTTCTTGTTGAAACTCGTTCAGTATCCTACAACACATAAACATCGTTTTATTAGCAGTTAAATATTTTTTAAATTCTTTTGAAGCTAACTTTATTACTTGTTGAGAGTTTCGTTCCATAAATTAGTTTATCTATTCAAATAATAAAATATGTGTGTATACGTGTATGTGTGTCTGTGTGAGTGGATGTGTAATAGCATAGAGACAGTTAATTATGACTAAGTGAAGCCACAAAATTTGAACCAATTCGTGAAGTTCAATGATACAATGATACAATCGAGCTACATAGCTTTCTACATTTTAACAATAATAGTAAACAAATATCACTAATATATGAAAAGCAAACTAAATAAAATAATAAAAATTGCCAAAAATATAAAAAACATAGTTCTAAAAAGAGAAATAAACAGTTTAAGATTTTTTTACGATTAAGAAACGTCTTTATACAGAAACATCGTAATGTTTTTTCTTTATATAGATTTTTTTCTTTATATTCCTTATATATTTTTCTTAGATATTAAAGCTACTACCATATACAATGTTGACACACTACAATGTCTAAAGTTGAGAGTGAGGGCTGTTATAAGCAATGATAGCTCAAAAATCAGTAGTCTCACAAAAATTACATATCAAAGGATTCAATTTTTTAAAAAGCTATTTTACTCATAAGTAGTTTAGTTTTTTAACTTCAAAACCAGATAAAAGGTTTGCTGTATTTCGTTAATATTAATAAGGGAAATAAAACAGTATATGATAAAACTTTTTTGTTGTTTTTTAAATAAAAATTAATCTGAATGATAAAATTATGAATGATGAATTGAAAGTTTTGGAGTCACTCGCTCCCCACACTTTTACTCCACTCACTGCTTGATAACACTCTTGTATAAAAGAATGCCAAATAAGATGCACAATAAATGATCTACAACGTTCGTTGTTTTCACTTGCAGTAATTAATGATAACTGATATCATTTTATAGAATTGTTTGTTCTATTAAAATTTTCGGAATTATTCAATCATTATTTCTCTAAATAGTGACCTCTAACAAAGAATAAACGAGTACCCAGTAATCAAATATACCATTTGTCAGACTTTAAAGATTAAAACTAAAACTCAGAAATGTCCAATGAAAAAAAAAATTAGAGAAAGAAAACGAGCTTTGGATGGGTTAGAAAAAATTAAGAATCAGTTTACCGAGTTCTATACCAGTGCTTATCTGATGACAGCTCTAGAGCCTCTGAATTGAAAGTGTTGTTTTAATCTTTAAGCAATTATGTCACAGTATTCTTTCATGATTTAATCCCAAAATATCCCATATCTTCGATACTTTTGATATTTAATTCAATTCCTGCCTTATTCTCTCTCTCTCTTTTATTGATCGTTGTACTTACAGAATAAAAGAGTAAGCAAAGAACTTAATCTCTCAGAATACAAAAACAAACTTTAAAAAGCAATTTTCGGAGGTGCTGCAGCTCTGCAGTATTTTCTGGACGAGCCACCCGGATGGGTTAAAAAATATTGTCAAATTCACTTACTTACTTTAGCGGTATCGTTCATATATCCTCAGAAAGCTTCAAAAAGTACAAAAAATAATATTTTGCACCGTTCTTATTGACATTTTTCTACGTTTTCTGTAGAAGAATAGATCACATCTAACATTTGCACATGAGGTTATATTTTCATCTTTATATGAACTTCAAATAAAATGCCAAAAAAGGGTGCTGGGTGCTAATGTGTTCATGTACTTAGTAGATCGCTTCTAAGTACATGCATACAATATTGTTGTTGTGTTTGCCTTTCTTTTGAAAAACACGGAATAATTAACAATGAAGTATATAAAACATAATTCCACAATGCTTTACAGGTAATTTTTTAGAATAGCAGAATTGAAACTCGGTCCAATTAATACCTGTTAAGGAAGTGGGTTAGATGCTTCACAATTGTGTGGCGTTTAAGTTCCGAAATCAAATGCCGATTCGAATTATAAGATGTGGTTCTCACCATCAGTCAATGATTCGAAAGTAAGATGTTCTTCTTTAAATAACCTTTTATAAACGCATATTTAATATAGCTAAATAAATCAAAGTATGAAGCAACGTAGGAAACATACAGAGTAAAATATACAAATTTAATAATATATAACAGGAATCAAACTTGTTTAATAGTAAATGAATCCAATATTTTAGATTATAATAAATAAATATAAAGTAATGCTTTAACACATTGTATAAAATATTCCATTGGTATCTTTGTTTCGAAAGATATTTTTCAAACAAAAATATTGATTAAATTCACAGCAGTGTACATGGACATACAAAAATATTTTGTACGAAAACATATTTAAATTAATAATTGAAAAATATAATATCATTAATAAAATTATAACTATAGTTCAATAGTATTTACTTCGTAGCGTAGCACCAAGTCAACTGTTTTGTATATCTAGCTAAATGAAAAATGTAAAACACTGTATTAGCCATGATAATTCTCTCGTGAGAGAATGAACTTATGTTCTAATTCCAAGAAAGGTTATCAATATTCCAAAGAGTGTATCTTTCGTAAAGCCGGTAAAAGATTAAAACGTTGAATTAATTTCATACCCGGGTAAACTTCTGATATGAAAATAAAATTCGTAATAAATTGTTCAGTAAATCAGGTTAATTAGTCGGTTAAGATAAATGTCTCCTTCGGCTGTGGAAAATATCAAAACAATACTTAATGAACATTAGAAATGTTTGAATTTTTTATGAGAATGCGTGCGTTGATATGCGATTAACCATCGCCCTTAGCATAAAATTTTGAATATTTACATACACAAAAGGGTGAAGTCAGCAACTGATTTGTTTAAGTATGTGGCTAGGCTCTGGATGATTTTTTAAGCGCTATTTAATAGTTATACTTTCGAATTTTTAAATAAAACAGATTCATAAATATATATGAAGTAACATCATAATCATAAAAATTTGTAAATATATGTGGAACGAAAATAGGCCATTTAAATGCCAAAAGTTTATTTTTAAAATGGATGAAACAGGATTTTTTTGGGGGCGGGCAAGTTGCTAAAAAGAGATATAAAGCATATACCTTATAGTTTAGTAATTTATCAAATATTTTTTAACTTACAGATAGCTTAATAAATATATTGCCTATTTCTTCAACTAATAAATAAGTAGGATTTTTATCAAATCTTCGAATATTGGTGTTCTACCTATTAATAACAAGAAGTTTTCTCATTTGAAGTATGAAAACAATTTAGAATATTTCTAAATGAAGAGATAGCTTATTATCAAGTAAAGAAACCGCATAGTATATTGAGATATTGCTATGCAAAATTTTAACAGAAAATAGGCATTAAATTTTAATTTGTAATATGGTTCCTAAGATATTTCTACTAAAGTGTAGAATTCGAGAATATATATGTAAATGTATAAAATATTATTAAAAAGTGTACATTATACAAATATAAAAAAAATCACTATGATTTCGCAAAATAATGAACTTAGAATAAAATTAATTTGACTTTATAAAAAGATATTATTTTGAAACCAAGAATATTAAATAAAAAATATTTCATATTTTCACAACATAAAAAGCCTATTTTTCTACCTCAAAATTGAAAACACTTGAATATTTTCAGTAGTTGGATTTACTGGAATTTTTCTATTCATGTACTAGACACTTACGCCTGTATTTATTAATCCAATCATTTCTAACATTCCATCTTAAGAGGAGTGTATAATAGAATTCTAAGAATCTCGACTAACATATTTGATCAGACATAATACCGCAAATGTTACAAGTTATCTTCCATCATGTTACTTCATAATATTTTAAAATAAAAATAATGAAATCAGTAATAGAATATTTTCACTTCATTATTTTTTAGTGAATTTGAAAATTAAGCCATATATTATGTAACTTACAGTTAAATATCTATATTTTTTAATTTCGAATATTCGAAACTGGTAATCTGTATTTTTTTTCTTTAGTTAAGGAATTTCTAAAATTATTTTGTGTCATCATTAGCATCTAAAAAGTAGAATGAATACAAAAAAATTAAGACCAGAGACGATAATTTTTATGAAACTTCAAGATAAAATAGGAAAGAGCATTAAAATATTGCAAATGAAGTATGTTCTTATGAATTCTTAAAATGAAACATTGCATATATAATATTTTCATTCATTGATAAGGATGTGAATGGAAACTGATATGTGAAAAATTATTCTATTCACATTTAGCAAACAAATCAGATTTAAGATTCACTAAATGTTTCCCGAATATGTAATAAAACTTGATCCCCCTTTTTTAAAAAGTAAAGGAACAATGTTAAACTCTAAAAATAATAAAACAAGTAATTTCAAGCGGAATGAAAGAGATTACACAAACAAAAGCTGTGAGTAAACTCGTCTTTTACAATGCAATAAATCTACTCACCAATGAATCAAAAATTATTTTTGTCAAATAATTCCACTGTCATTCATCAATGTTTAAAACCGACACGAACGTGTTTTGAGGGTAGATTGGAAACCATGATCTTCGTGATCATCTTTTTCATATATCTAAATTTTTATGCCTTTCTTTTGAATCGAGAAACTAGTCACGACTTTGTTAATTAAATGTTTTAATTTACTAAAATTATTGCAGATCCGTCAAAAGAAAGTTTCTAATGCTGACAGAGAAAATTTGAAGCTGCTAATTTAATATACAAATATATCATTTTCTGCAATCGAGTCTTCTGAAAAATTCGTGCCTTTTTATGAACAGAGTATAATATCTTTAATTTATTGCGTGCTTGTTGAAATTTGCGAGGGAATATAATAGCAGAAATTTATTATCGATGCACAAAAAGATAAAACATTTATTATGATTTTATCAGAGAATTGGAGAAGTGAAATGAATTTTCGTAAACAATCATGTGATCATTCGTCACCGCTTGTCATTGTTCGCTTCTACTCTAATATATTTATTTAATGGTTCGAATACTATCTTAATATCAACAATCTCCTTTATTTCCATTTTATTTGTTTCCCAATAAATTTACTAACACGACTGATTATATAAGATAATATTTTAAAAATAGAGATTGCATCAAGTACATTTATTTTCAAACTTAATTTATTTAGCATAGCAAAATATCAAATGAATTCAATATGAGCTCTAATCCCCCTCCTTTTACGAAATAAAAAATATCTTTTTATGATGTTCAGTTACTTGGGAATTTTCATAAAGGCAGATCTTCATCTTTTTTTATATAGTCATATCTTAACTCTATATGTTATCAATAGAAACTATAAAGAAAATATTATTAACACTGGAAGAAAATTAATTCTAGAAATTAAGAAAAGATTTCTTACATAAAACTATAACATGCATCAAATCAAAGTATCCTTAGCCTTTTAAGAAAATAACAATTCAAAATTATATAGTTTATAACTGGTATTATTTTATGTTACTGACAACTCCTCAAACAGAAGTACAAGGTCATGGTGACCTTGCAACATGGTCATGGTGAGTGCAACGATTTTGGTTTTAAAGCCAAAGATCGTGAGCTAATAATCTGACTCTTCCTTCCATTCATACAGGAGAATAGATATTTAATATATTACTTCTAGTGTAATTTAGAAGTTTCCGGAAGAAGTATTACTTCTTCCAACCTCTTTATAACTAAACTACTGTTAAAAATAACCACATTCATCCCAACAAAGCTTTTTGGGGATTTTAAATGATGTTTATTGACTTAAATTGAGTTCTTCTTAAAAGTGAAAAAACGACATAAGAATTCGAAATTTCCTCGATTCCTATACATTATTAACCATTTTTTTTCAAAAAGCAAAGGGCCATGGCCACGGAGCCTTGGTATTATGGTCACCCTTCAGGGATTAATATGACCTAGTTTCCAATTAAACTAAAATGAGAAACTCTTGATTTGTTTCTTGTTTACTTTCTAGTGCCAAATGCTTTTCCAGTGGTATGCCCTGGAAAGCCGGGAACGGGGTTTCTGGCCAAGGCTCCGCTCTTGTCATCTGATCACGGCTCAAAAATATGAGCCCTCCACATTATTCACTTCACATGGTTTCGTAACGGACCGCAAATCTTTTAGAATAATATTTATCAGTTATACAATTTATTTCATTTGATGTTAACTGTGTGATGTTTTAATTTTGAAACACTTGTGCATAGTTTTATTTAAAGCTGGTTGTATGTTGTTCATGTGAAGATGAAATGAGAAAAGTATAATTTTCATCAGATCTTACTTTTTATTATCACATGGGGAAAAAACTGTTTTCGATCAAAAAGAGTTAACGGAGCATATATAGAGTAATGGTGTTGATGATTAATATAATTCAACTGTCAGAACTTTTGTTAAACTTCTTTCTACTGATTTTTCACTAAAAGGTGAATGGCGTTTCGGTTGAATAGCTGCAGTTGATTGTGACACAAAGGAATGCCATAACTGATTGCCAAATGAATGATAATCCTGATCACATAATTGCCATACTCTATCGCCTAATGAGAGAATGAATCCAAATTAATTTTAGCCATCAAGAATCATCTGGAAAAGATTAGAGTTTTAAAAATTTCTATATTCGGATACCACATTAATTGAAGAAAATTGAATAAACCCAGAATATCAAATGTCGGGTTTCCATCCCAACTTTATTGAGAATGATTCATTTCTGAAACGAATGATAAATGGTGATGAAAAATAGATTGCTTGTCATAAAATCAATTGGAATAATCCCAAAGAAATCGTGATGAGCCTGCACAAAGCAGAGTGAAAGCTGACATTCTTCATTAAAAGATTATGCCATTAGTTTGATGGGAAAACTAAGGTATTGTGTATTTTTAGTAATTTCCGATGTATGCTGTTGAAAGCTAGAGGAATTACATAAAGCAATCACATCTAAGTATCCTGAATTGGCCAATAATTTATAAATCATATTACTCCGATAGCAAAATTATTTCTTTCTTCAATGACTCGTAAAACTTATTGGAGAAGTATTTCTATAATCATTATTAAATCCTCCTTATTTGTCTTTTTGCAATGAAATGAATATTTATTTATGCTTTCATAAAACCTTTTGTTTGGTGAAAGTCAAAATGATATTAATTTAGTAAGATCTCACTTGGTTTAATTTTTTTTCAAAAAAGGACAAGAAGTTCGATGAATGTGGAATAATGAAGTTGCAAAAAATGGCCCATATTACCGATTAAAACAATAAATTTCATCATTCATAGAATTTCATTCATTTCATTCCGTATGTACTAAAGCTCAAGATTTGAGCTTTAGCACATACGGAAAAAACCCTTTTTGAACCAACCTAATAATTTTTTAATATTTTAAAGGATTTCTGTTAAGATTTTATTAAATGTAATCGTTAATTTTATTATCATTGCTTTTATTAATATATCATACTCGAATAAACAAAATTGCTTTTGATGTACATCTTCAATATCCCTGAAAGCTCAAGAACGCCCTAATCATGATTGATCCTCCTCAGTGACAAATGACAAAGCAAACCTGAGGCTTTTTTGATATCAGGTTCGTTTCTAATGCCAGACTGTCTCTGTGAGACACTCTTTGTTTCTGTATGAGAAAGACAATCAAATCGATTATCTTGATAATGATGCTGATAAGTGCTGACACATACTTATATATACAAATCTATCTAAAGAGATTCTTCAGCTGAAGATATCTTATACCACATTGCCTACATCATACATGTTATAGATTGTTTTTTGATAAGTGAATTTTTCTTTTTAAAAGTATTTTTAATAAATCAAAAAGCCTTTATAAGGAATTTAATAAAATTGATTTTAAAAATCTGATCAAATTAAGCTAAATTTTATTTTTTTCTTTAATTCTTTTCTACTATTCCCTCCCTAATTCATAATTCATTATATATTATGAAATCTTGATACCCTTTTTACTTATATTCACTAACAGATGACGCCCGGGCATTTGAAACAAAATTTTGTTAAAGTTCTGTTAATCAATATTACTATCATAATAATTATTAATGCCAGTTACCACCGCCCTCTACTCATGTCTGTGGAGCTACTCTTTTTTGTCTAAAGAACTCAAACACATTGTTTGTTCCTGTTCTCCCTTCATTTAGAACTAATTGTCAGCCCGTAGTTTTAGTTCTAATTTAGTTTCAATTAAGTTACATAAATTCGTTGTTGTTTTGATGTAGTTTATAGGCATGGTTTGCAACAGGTGTAGCAGCCATAATTTACCATTAATAATAAAATAGCTAGAATATTAAAACAAAGAGCACTGTTATTCAGAACCCATTAACGTATTAAAAATTAGTCTGAAAATTTCCTAGCACTAGAGATTTGATTAGAACTAGTCAATTTAAATAAAACTGCATAAAAAGAAAATTATTTCAGTTTAAGAAATCAAATTTGATTGTATTTAAAATGATAAGCACTTATTTATTTTTTCAAACATCATAGAATTTAATGTTGAGCGAACATCAAATATTTAGTGGATGGTCCCTATTTTTATGGGTTTTTTTACGAGATCATATTATTTATTTCGAGACGTGATGGTGATTTACACACTTATCGATCCAAGCTATGATCATCATTAATTTATAATTTTGTGTACTTTCTTCTTCCCTCAGTCATGAATTTGACTGGTCACATCATTGCCCTCCAACTATTCGACAAATACTTTGGTTTTTAAGGCAACTTTAATGTGCAACTTTTTCAAGATTGTTGGAGAATTAATAGCTCATTTTCTTATATACTTTAACAATTTAATCTGGAGGTTGATTTTTTGAACTCTAGATTTAGACGCATCTTCTCGTTCCAGATCCCCTTCAGTCCAAAACATACATTTTTGGAATTATTGTCTGTTTGTGAACATGATTTAAAAAAATTTAGATCTAGATAAATAAAATTCGATATACTGTCTTAAAAACTAATTTGCAAATTTCTATCAAAATTTAAACTGAATCCATATAGTTAAATACAGTAAATACAAAACAAGAGAATCAGGAGGGGAAAAATTTGGTAAAAAGATTTTACATTTGAAGTTTAAATACCTATCAACTGTGCAACTGAATTCGTCAAAGAGCTAACCATCCCCGTTTGTACTTTCATATGGATGTCAACGCTACAGCTAAAATACACGATAGTTGAGATACATGAAATTTGTTACATTATTGTGACTAGAATTGTAGTTCCATATTAAACGTTGACTTTAATAGGTAAAAAAAAACCCGTCTAAAATACACATTCAGTGTCCTGGTGATTTCGCATTAACCACAATCCAGCGATTAATTACTAAAGATAGCCCGCTGATAGACTCTTTCCTAACTATTGTTTGGTAATGGTATATGGTTAATAATACACAAGTACATTCATTAGAGGGTAAACGGGAAAGTTTCGAGAATATTTTTTCTTCTGGTTTGAATTTAAAGAAATAAAATCAAAAATCTAAATTATTCGATCAATATACTTTATCAGTAAAACAGCGGAATGAAAACACATATGATCTAAAAAATAATATCTAATAAAGTAATTTAATGAATTCATTTAAATGTTAAACTAAAGAAACATTCTCAAAACATTTGAATGCACTTCAGAATTTACTGTAGTTTTTTTATATATACCTGTAAATCCTAAACATGTTTTTTTAACTCGTGAATTTTTAATGACATTTTCTTCGTATTTTTAATACAAAGTCACATTTTTTTTTATTTCTTAATTATTTATCAATGTTGATTGCTCAAATTTTGAGCTTAGGTGTTACAATTTTTTTCTGATAATTTCAAAATCTAAACAAAAATAAAAGGTACCCACAGATTTGGCCAACCTTTTTCGTATTTTATTTTTTAAATAAAAACAAAGAAGATTGACATTTTTGGATATATCTTCCCTCCAAATTAATGGATCATCATTTGTCCTAGAGGTAGACAAAACGTATTTTAAAGAAAATATTTTTCTGTTTGTAATTTGAGATACAATCTACTCTGTACAAAGCAATCTTATAATTATAATGTGAATAATAATATTATTCAAGTTTTACATTTAAGTGAATTTTAATTAAATTTCATTTCATTTTTAATATAAAGATTTTAAGGTGTGCCCAGTAGCTCAGTGTTCAAAAGTCATTAGGAGAAACTTGACACAAGTGTTGTTGAATCAGGTGCTAATATAGCCTGTGACAAAACTCCATTCTGTATATCAAAAATGATAGATGTCAGATATTTTGCTAAGATAATTTTGTAATAAGTCTCAGAGCCATAATTCCACAAGAATGGTGAGCACTATTAATCTCAGAGGGACATGTAAAGTCCCTTTTATACTATCTAACCAATAAAGAATCAATAATTAGATTCGATTACCGAAGCTCCGCCCTCACATGTCACCTGTCCAACATTCACTTAAAGCCAATGTAATTGAACGCATATAGATTGACTGGAATGAAGTTCTTGCAACGTCTTAAAGAACAAATCCTCTCCCCCCTCCTAAAAAAGTACCTAAAAGTAAGGTGACTTGTCATATTGGTAAACGAAGACTTTGACGCAATATTATACACAAATATTGTTATTAATTTTAAACCGAAGAAAATTTCCTATAGTGAAAAAATAGCATGTTAAATTATCTAATATGCTTAGGCAAATATATGTGTTCATAGATACAAAATAACTGTTAAAGATTTATATCAAAATAAGCAACAGCCTCAATGTAAACTAGATGAGAAAATTGAGACTCTCTTAGTTTACTAATTACTTATAACTGCAACAAAAACGTTAAAACTTTCAGATTCTATCTATGAAACTAGCAATTAAATATCGACGATTATATAAAACGAACACTCCAAACATTTAAAAAATGCTTTCATGTTTCTAAATTAAATGAACGGAGGAGATAAGGTTTTATTTTACCTCGTTTAAAGGGAAATTTGATCAATTGTGACTAAATTTTAATAAATTAATATTTATACAAACATATATTTTATTTCAATAAATGTTACTTAGCAATCTATAGCTGAGATTCTATTGGACGTTTCAACATGGATGAATTAAAATTATTATGTTTTAACTAATCTTTTCTTGGTTTTCCAAGAATTTGCATTACGCAGAAAATTCTGATGAAAATAAGAAATATTATATTGAAATGATCAAATCAAACATAAGGATATATTAGAATCAGGTTTTTACAAAGATAAGGATATTTATACCAAACCTTTTTGAAAGATTGATTTATATTGTTGTAATTATAACCTCCTATTTTACATTGAATTAGTATAATAAAAAGAGAAATCATAACTATCAAAAGTAATCCAAGATCAGAGTAAATATTTATTTTTCAATATATTATATAATATTTAAAGATCAATTATAAAATTGTAATTTAAACTTTTGGAAACTTTAAATTGATGTCTCAATTTGACAATTATAGACATTCTTAAGGACACAGAAAAAATGGGCATTGTTGCATACATAAAGCTGAAAGCGCATTTACATAATCATCTCTTATTAGATACTAGTTGGTAAATGGCGCATTTCTGCCGTAGACGAAATGATTTTGGGAATATCGTTTGAAATTTGAAATAAACGTCTTGCTTTATTAGGAGCGATAGAAGAAATAATGTTTATTTTCGTATCGAAAGTGAATACATTTATTGAAATTGAATGATAAATAAAGTTGAGGCGTAAAAATATTTATACTATTTTATTTCTTTTAATTTAATTATTTTATTATTAGAGTATGCATTTTTTCCCGTCTTCAGCAGATACGAATCAATTTCTTGACTGTCCGATTCGTAAGCAACTAGCATACAACTGCTTAAGAGAAAAAGAAGTCGAATGGGGAATGCAGTCGTTAGAAATCAAAAGAAATGTTGGTGGGAATAATGGGAATGCCTGGTTAGAACACATTTTTTCCAACCGATGTTCTTTTAAAGGTAGTTGTCAAGCTTCTTGCCTCATATTTATCTTGAGACTCTCAAACACGTGATCTGTTTTATTGCTCTCTTGTCGTTCCTCGTTTGTTTGAGAAACTCGAATTGACTTATTTATAGATGTTGCACCATTAGATCTATTAAGTGATGAATATTTCAGAAGGATGAATATTTGGAATATTTATTATATTTTTTGTCGAAGCAATCAACACGATATTCATTTGTATAATCGAAACATCATTTGTTCATCATTCACTTAATAAATAGCAAAATTATTGTTTGTTCAGGACAATTTCCGTTATATGTAAATTACCTTAGTCGGTATCGAGAATAATAATTTTATTTTGTATATATGAGATAAACCTTGAATAATATGTGTGATTTGCTGAAGACAAAATAGTGAGTACGCTGAATGACAACATTCTGTGTAGAAGACTATTCATCAATGTGAAGAAGAAAGTCAGCTCTGAAGTATTTTTGATGCTTTATTTTGACTTTAATAAATTATCAGTTTTAAAATATAACCTTCGTGGAAGCGCAAGCAATAATTGTTACCAATTTCATTTCAATCGGTTGAACAATACGGCAGCTCATTGGATACGAAGAAAAAAAATTCATTTTTATATAATAGATATGGTAACTGTACTATGTCTAAATCCTTCGTGCAGGTGCAAGAAATTGGTTGATTACTACGGAAACGTATAAGGTACTAACAAACAAAAAACATTCGCATGTTATAGATTTATGTATTCTTTTATGGAAATGCTTTGAGTTCTTAGAGAATTGTAAGAATTCAATTTTTTTAATTATACTTGATTCGTTTAATATTCGTTCACAATTCTCAAGATTAATGTTAGAAAATTTGGTTAAAATACATTCTTTTAAAATTGATTAAACACAGAAATATCTTTATGCAATAAAATCGTTGACATAGTTGTATCAATAATTTTTTTAATTAAAATTTTGCAAAATCTTTTGTACTCTAATATGTACAGAAGATACGGCAAACAATGCTAGAATTTTATTAAATATTTAATAAAAATTTCAAACCTATAGGGCTGGTTCCCCTAAAACTTTCTCGCATACTGTCTAATAAAACTATTACCTCAGAGAACGATTTACATAGCATTTACGTAAAATACGATTATATTAATGTCTAGCTTGAATTTAGTATCCCTACTGAATCTATTGTGTCTCATTGGTGAGTTATTTGATGGGTATTTCTTGATTGATCGATGCAATAAATAGATCCAAAAATATTTTTTTATATTAGATAATTTTACTATACCTATAACCATTCCGTAACTGTACGTAATAAGTAGTTATCAGAATCGGATGAGCGGTAAGACAGCGCATAAGAGACATACAGACAAACATTCATTTTTATTTATATAGATTCAGCAACATAAATATTTTGTTGGTAGGATTATTCCTTGCTATTCTCTAAATAACTAACTTATCCTCACAACGAAATTCCGAGAGATTGATGAGATTTCATGTGGATAAAACTTTGTTGCTGACCAAAGAGAGGAATATGTTGTAAAACTACTACCAACTCGCATAGTATACAAAAAAAATCAAAACCTAGCGACATCATTTAAGATGTAATTACGGGCCGCGTTGGTAAGGTCTCGGCTTCGGAACCGAAGGGTTTCAGGTTCTAGACTCGATTCCACCGAAGAATCGTCGTGTGACGGGGTCTCTTGCACGTTAAATCTGTCAGGCCAAACGTCCTCCCGCTGGTGTGGTGTGGTGTGGAGAGGGGGGTGCCAATTCAGGTGTCGTCCTCGTCATCTGATCTTGGTTCAAAATTACGAGGTTCGTCCCAAAATAGCCCTCGTGTTGCTTTAAACGGGACGTTAATATAACTAAACTAAACTTAAGATGTAATTAGTTACATTTAACAATAAAAAGAATGATAAATGGAGTCAATCTGATAATTGTGTGAAAGAGTTTCAGCTATTCATTAGTAAAGAATAGAATACTGAATCATTAACGATCCAGAAAACATTTTGCTTGAAAAAGCAAGTCTTAGAAATTTCTCAATAACCATAAAAGAGTACAGAAATAATGCATAAAAGCGAAAAAGTGTTTGAGTTTGTAGGGTCAGACATTGCGAATCTCTTTATAATCAATGAAACTTAAAACTGCGACTGAATCAATGAGTAAAATAACACCACCTGATTTCATCCAAATGCGTCTAAGATCATAAAGGTTTTTTAGTGAGATAAAATCATTATTTTAGTAAAGTACTTATTTTATTTCAATTTGTCGATTCAAAATAAAATAAATCAAGTATTTACTTTTAATAGAAAAATAAAAAAACCAGTTCATTGTTAAATAGTGGAATGAAAGACAGCGTCATTCATAATAAATTAGCCCATTTCAGCAATTATACGAATAGTTTTCTAGAAGTGACTAAATTGGTTTGATTTAGTTATATTAGCGTCCCATTTTTTAAAGCAACAATAGAGCTATTTTGGGACTGAGCACGTAATTTTCAACCGCCGTCATATGACGAGGATTACACCTGTACTGGCATCCGCCTCACCATACTTCCACACCACACCAGCGAGATAAAAATGATTAAACGTTGTTGATAGAATGTCTGTGAATAGTTAATCTAAGGAATAAGATGTTATTTATTATATTTTTTCCAAGAAAACTATTGACTCTAAAAATGAATAATATTCTATACAAAACATAGAGAAATTTTTATAATTTTATGGATAAATAGGAAAGAACTTTTACATTTTAATATCAGAGGACCAAATAATTTTCAGCATTGGTTTGCTTCATTAAAAGTCTTCTAAAATATATACACATAATTTCTCGTAATTTCGTATTCAGCTACTTTTCAAAAATATTTTCAATATTGTTTAGTTTTTACTTTAATTCTATTGAAATTAAAGTACAACTATTTGACTAAATGTTGACATAATTAATGACCATATCTTCTTAGAATGTCAATGAAAGATGTTTCCATAGAAAAATATTGCATTACAAATTAATGTCTTCCTTAGATGGATAAGAAAAACAATGAGGATAGGAATTTTCCCGAAAAGCGATAACAGTTGTGAGCATAAACCATTTAATTGAGAGTCATTTAGTGAAGAATTTTCCCTTATTGTCATTAAATATGCTGGAGGAATGAATGTTTTTAAATATACAAAATAATGACAAGTGGAGCCAGGTGTTATCACTCTTAAACTAGAAATGCTTAAATACTCCGCAGACCTCTAATTTTCATCCAATATCACGATAAACCTAATAAAACTTTTACTGCCATTCTCATTTATTATAAAATATTATAGTTTATGTGTAATGAACCTTTGAATGTGATAAAATAAATTATGATAAAATCTTTTGCTAAGCAAAACTTGTTAAGGCTGGAGTTGCACCTGAATCAATGTTTCTAATTAATATTTCTGTTTTCAAAAATTAACTGGCAATCATCCACAAAAATTTATAATTACTCTACTAAACTTTTTTGTTCCTCCCACCTAGAAGTTTGCCTTTAAATATTTCGTGCATAGAATTATATAATCAGTCTGTTTTTTTTTTCCTTTTTGTTCCTACTTCTATAGAATATATTGCATGTAGGTTTCCTTCTGCAAAACTAATTTTGCTTTAATTCATATTCATTTGCTTTATTTGCTTATATTCCTTATATTCATGCATTAATAAATGAAGAAAAAATGTCAAACCAAGGGAGCCCAAATGATTAATTGCTCTAAAATCAAAATTGAATAATTATTTTAAACATTCAGGCTATAGATCATTATAGTAATCTATCATCTATTTCTGTCATTAAAAAGTTAAAATACATTTAAAAGTTCAAACAATTCAAATATAACAATAAGGAAAGCCAACCTGTTAAAATTATGTAATTCAAAACAATTATGTAGCACAATATTAAGGTCTTGTTTCAGCCCTAATTGAAAAATTCAACATACATCATAACTAAAAGTTGGAATCATCAGTAATGGTTTTTTTTATATACAGCAAAACGATTTTTATACTTGATTATTTATACTGGAATTCAGCATATTTCTGATTCAAACTTTCTTTATATTTCTCATTTTTCTTTTATGAAATTAATTTTTTTGTCATTGAAATTTTAGCTTCTATATTTTAAATCGTCATTTACAGAAACGAGTATTTATCTTGTAAAAATTGAGAAAAATGCTTAAGACATGAATGGAGAAAAACAACTGAAATTATTATCGTTGTTTTAAACCAAAATTTTATTCTTAGCAAGTAAATCAAAATTTGAGTCCGTATTATTTTTTGATTGAATTTCAATAATATTGAATGTGTTTACAGTAAAAGGAAAAGCCATAGTGCATTGGCAAATGTTTTAGTTTTAATAAATCTCTACTGGAATTTATTTACTTGAATACAAATTCAAAAGTGCTTTAAAAATGAATATAAATATATTTTATGTTTTAAGCATTACTGCATTAGTTCATATAAACTTTGACCAACGCAATTCATCGCAAAACTGATTTGTTTGAATTCTTTCCTTAAATCAGAACACAAGATAATCATCGCAAACTAGGATCCTAATTCAAAAACACGGCAAATTTTTAATGCCCTTCATGAAAGATATTTGTCATTAAACTCCAAAACAACCTATCAATAATATTTCGTACAGTTGTAGCTTATTTAAACCTTTAGCGTCATCTTAATTCGTTAGTGACTACCTCCTGTAACGAAATTTTCGCAATAGATACTTCTCGTCAATCACTTATGGCAGTTACGTCCGAAACAAAATTGAGAAAACAGCCCCGTTAGCTAAATAACCTGGTAGAGGAAGGCAAGCTCAGGTTTTTACGACAGCTTCCCGCTAACATCTGACCTGTGATTCACTGTCTTGACTCACGTGTTTACGAAATAAGTTACAGACTGAGCGTGATCTAGTAATATACATGCTTCGGCATTCCTCTCGTAATTAATTCCAATATTTAGGGTGTCAATATGCACATACGGACCATAAATGTAAACAGTAACGTCGAAAATGTTTCATTGGCACCAAACATATTAAGTTAGCCTTCATCTGTAAAATGTTTAAATAATTTTTATTACAATAGAAACTCACCCAAGCTTTTAATAATATTTGACTTTACATATTTTCCCCACTTAATAAAATTACAGAGATCTGTGAGATTCCACTTATTCGAACCAACGACATATAGGCGGATTGCCAAATATCCGGATTAGTCGACATTACCTTCTAATACGGAATATCTGACAGCGAATACGTAAACTGTCATATGTTACTTTGGGAGCAAATATTTGAAGAAACTTATTAGTGGGTACCAGCCTCCTATTGCCTTAGGTCATGCCAGATAGGAACCTAATATGTGTAAGTTTAGATAATATTGCATGACTTCACGTTGCAAAGTCAAATTAAAAAAATAGCTCAATCTGAGTTATTGGCTCTAATATTTCCGTGCTGACTACCAAATAAATATACATTTGATGTATAAATTTTGAGCTTCAGTAAAACCTCGGTAAGTCGAATACGATACCTTATGATAAATATTTGACTTCGGAAAGTAATAAGTTCAACTTGACAAGAATAGTTGTTTCAAAGTTATTTTGAGAAACTTAGAAATTGACCATTTTTTAATAAAAATTGTATAAGAATAACATGTTGTATCGCTACTAAATTACGGTTTTTCAACTAAATAAATTGAATAGATAAATCTCTTTTGATTGAAAGTGAAGAAATGAAAAATAACTGTGTGTGTGTATATATATATATATATATATATATATATATATATATATATATATATTGATTTATCGAGGATAGAAAGAATTTAATTAAAAATGAATTGATTTCATACAAGAAATTCAATAGAATTGAATTGAATTGAAGGAAAAAATGAAATTTAAGTGTGAATGAATAAAGTTTCGATTCGTTAACTTAAAAGGAGATTATTACAGAAAAAAAGGATGTAACATTAACTAACAATGCTCACAAAATCCCTATTAAAAATTTTACATCTGCAATGTTTGCCTATTTTTTCCAACTAAAAGTCACAGAATACAGATATTATAATTTTGCTGCAAAAACAAAAAAAAGTACAAAATCTTCATCCTATAGTAAGCTATTTTTAAAATTTTCTTTTTCTCTTTTACATCTTCTATCCTTTCATGTAATTGATAATATTTTTAGAAAGTTCTTAATTTCTTTATAAAAATTAGTTAAATTGCTTAAATTAACAAAACACTAGTATATATATATGCGTCGCAATTAGATTTTAAACTGAAAAGCATTAAAATTCCTTTTGTTAATTTTCACATTAGATCACCAGAAATGCACCAATTCTTTACACGTAATAATTACAAATTACACTAAATGGAAACCAATCCAAAGTAAAGGGAAGAAAAAAAGTTATCCGTCTTTCTTCCTGACGTGGAATTCGTGTTCGAAGTTCCAAGCAATCGCTTCTGGTTCAGAAAGTTTTCGACGGGGAAAAGTTCAATAACAATCTTTTTGGCATTCTTTTACTACCGGTACAACAGGATAAAGGGAGTATTATTTGTTTTAACAAGTTAAAACCCTTTTAGGTATGCTCCATAAGTGTTTTCACACTTTGATGCGAATATCAAAGTTAATCTAGAAAATGAAAAACTATTATGACTTTTATTATTCCCCCAATAACACATTAAAGTTAAATTATGAGTTTTTAATCTCTTGCATACTTTAAGACGATAAAGTATTGATAAACATGTATTATAAATATTTTGACAGAATGTTAAGGATATTTAAACAATTAATTTTTCCAAGAGTTTCTTTAAGTGGTAATAGTTACTTTAAAATCCAGTAGCTAAGTTTAAATGTTTTATGAAGAAATTTTATTATCTATCGTATAATTATAAAAATTGTTTCTATATTATCTATTTATTATAAAAAGTGCATTTACTAAATTATTCATATCAAAAATAACTATCAAAATTAAGCAAGAAAAACTCAGAAGTAAGATTTACGATTATTTTTCTTTGGAAGTGGGTTGCTATTTTCCAAGTAAATTTTAAGACATTAAAATAATTTCAAAAAATGTAAGTACTTTAACTGTTTAAAAGGAATGTCTGAAAAATAAAAACATATAATGACTACTTTAAGATCAAACAGCAGGCTTTAAGATAATTTTTAAAAAAAGTTTATTATCATTTTCTTATGATAAATTAATATTTGTGGTTTTATATGTTACCACCCGAAATATTCAATTTGGCATCTGTAATTTAGAGATAAATTTTTCTCAATTACATCGTATTAAACTAAAGTTAATAATATAATTTATTAATTAAGAAAAAAGTAAATCAGCTATCTTTGAACTGAATAACAGATTTTTTTAAATTAGTTCATAGAGTAATCTGCGATTTTTAAAAAAAATACAAATGGGATATAGAAAAGAAAACCTTGAATTTAATATTTTAAATATGTAAATGGTCTCATGAAAATTTTGGGTGCACAAATTATGAAATGAAAGTTTCCATATCAAATTATTAATATCAGTATGAATTATGAAAAATAATAATAAGTGGTTTTATTTTATCATAAATGATATCATTCTATCAAATTTAAAGCTCAGGGTTGTTTAAAAATCGAAATAATTTTGCAATTTGTAAAATGCAAAATAACGAAATATTTGCGAAAATTTTCCAGGAACTTCTTTTAATGGCGATAACAAAATGCGTATATTTAAATACCAGTTTGTTTCGTTGAAAATGAAAATAATTAAAATTCCAAAAATCACTTGAATTAACCTATTTTATAAAATAAGCAATTTAAGCTTTCTGATTCATGATTTGGACATAGTAGATAGTTTGCCTCTATTTGAATATATCTTTGCAATGGTTAAGCAACAATGGAAAATGACTTTTGCTTCCATGGTGTGATTATTTATAAAAATAATTATCTGAGGATTCTAACCAATTTATACCAATCAATTAATCCAGACAATCTTAATTTATAGTTTTTAACTCATTAGCAATCAAAGGCATTATGAGAATAATTTCAATTTCAGTAGTTGCATTATTTTAGCAAATTGGAACTGACTGTAATTCTATATAGCTCCATTACATTTGATATTGTCATACAAGAACTTTCTGACATATAAGGCAAGTAATAAATGTGAATTTCATTTCTTTTAAATATCGCAGTATTCATCTAAATATAAAACATTAGCTTTTATTTTCCGTTTATATGTATATTTTTTAAAAATATATTAATATTTTTGTATAAGAAATCTTTTTTTAAAAAAAGCTTTTAATTTTAGTTCTTTATATGAAGTAAATCAAGGAAAGAATTAGAAATTTAAAAAAATAGCATTTTTTGCATTCAAAATGAAATATGTCCCTTCAATTAAAAATCTTCCTAATTTAATTAAGTCATATTAAGGTTTCGTTTTGAAGCAACACTAACGGCGGTTCCTCTGTGGAATCTGGCCTCGAACCTGAAACGCCCCGATTCCGAAATCGAGGCCACCATGACTTCTAAATCTAAGAACTAAAAATAGCTTTCCAGCATCTTTTATTTGAAACCTTTCTCAACATCCAGATTAAGTTACAGTTATTTTTATGCTATTTTATTGGATCTTGTTAAAAGATAATTTCTAATACAAAAACTAATGAGCTATTTCTTTTATTCTTAACATAATAAATCCTATAAATTACATAATAAATAATAATAATAAATTTCTGTAAGGTGATGTAAATAATAATCGGATTTTCAATACTTTTAGTATAGATTCCTAATTTGGGATAAAAAATGTATTAGTAGCTCTATAATGTTGTACATCTCTATAATGTTCTAATAGAATTCTCTGCGGCAGAGCACAAGAGCCACGTGCTTACTGTAGACACGCTATGTTTAATTCTTCGGGACAGAATCGAACAGAAAAAAAGGCAAAATGCCTTTATTTATATACATGCGCACAAAATTATTGCAAGCTATAAGAAGTTTATATCGGTATGAAATTGGCATTTCTCAAAATTTTTATAATAAAAATAAGTTTTATTTAACTATATAAAAAATAAATAGTTATAATAAAATTTTATAGCATTAAACTCTCCATTATTTCTGCTTATTTTAATACATTCAAAAACAAATTTAATTCAAAAGACTAAATTTATTTCAAATTTAAAAATATTTCTGTGTTGTAATTATATTTATCCGCGAATATTACATCTATATAAATAAGAATGAATGTTTGTCTGTATGTCTCTTATGCGCTGCCGTGTCGCTCATCCGATTGCAATAAACTTTGAAGACTTATTACTTGCACTTATTGTTTCTGCTGAAGATGGAAAAAAATATTGCCTACCCTAAAGTCTTGAATAATAAAGTTAAAAAAATAAAATAGAATTAAAATTATTTTCGTTTCTTCTTTATACAAGGTGGGCCAGAGAAACTTACTTATTTGAAAGATCAATAAAAACAAAAGTACTTTAGTTATTGTTTTAATTCTTTTTTATTTGAAAAGTCAATATCCCAATTTTTTTTCATACAGTTTTAAAAATGACATTGGTTAAAAGGCGATCCTCATTGCGTATACATTGATTAAGTCGATTTTTAAAGTTCGTGTCCACTCTTTGCAGCATATCAATCGGTAAGTTGGCAATGGTGTCGCTAATGTTGTTCTTGAGGTGAGCTATTGTCCGTGGTCGATCGACATAAACCAAGGATTTCAAAGTAAGCCTCGTCACTGAAAAAAAAAAAAAGACACCGTCTTCCGACACGTTGTCAAGCACCATTTCGCATGCATTTTGATGGGCAACAAAATCGCGTTCAGTTAATTCTTGCACAACAGCCAATTTATAGGAATTAAATTGAAGGTCTTGATGGAAGATTCGTCGATGAGTGATGTATGAGTGCGTAGCAGCAAGTGAGCGGCCGTTAAAAAAAGCTCTCGACGGCGAAGGCCCGCTGTTCTCTACATTAGAGCATGATGGCAACTGACTAGAGGGGGAACAAACTTGGGAACTTCTCCCTCCAGTAGGGCTACATATCTCCCCTCTACACACCCAATTCAACACTAGAGAGTTTTTTTAAAATAAGTAAGTTTCTCTGGCACACCCAGTATATCACTCAATTTCAATAAATGTATTCATTTCCGATAAGAAAATAAATATTATTCTTTCTATCATTCCTAATTAAACAAGACGATTATTTCAAATTTAAAGCGATATTTCCAAAATTATTTCTTCTGAGGCAGCAACGCGCCTGGCACCAGCTAGTTATTAATAAAGTTCTTTTTTGTGCAATGATTGTTAATGAATTTATTTATTTCCTTATTACTGCCATAATTTTATTAATTCAAGTGAATGATCATTACAATCTAAAAAAAAGTGATTTTGCTTAGAGTATAAGAATAATTTTATGTATCAGAGTGATTTTGACATTAAATGTAAATTTTAAAATATGTGATAATATAAAAAGTTTTTTATAGAAACAAAGCACTTATGCCATTTTTTACTTACTATTTTTATGAATACAACTGGTGCAGTTTAGCCAAACATGGCTCTTGTGCCAATAAATCACATGCAACTTATGAATACAACGTATATTTTGATATATATTTATTCAATGATTTTATATTTGATGGAATCTTTTTATTTCATTATTATATTGTATCTAAAACTATACATAAACATACAAAAAATGCAAAAAATAAACGAAGGTAAAACTTGAACTATTCTTTATTGATATATAAATAAGAAAATATTTAAACAATTTTAATTTAATTATTAATTCAAAGCTTAATTATTTAATAGAACTTATAAAAGTTTCCTAAAAATGTCATGTATTGACTAAAAATTGAATTGTATACGGAATAAATAGATTTAAAGCCTTTAAAAATGTCAGTCATCAAAGAAAAATCTTGTATGATCAGGATATAAGAACATTTAATAAAAAGTGACAGAAAATATAATATAGATATGGAAAATAATTGTTAAATATTAATAGTAATGCTCTAAAAGTTATCAGAATAAAATCATAGTTATTTCATAATTTCCTTTGATTTTCTAAACCAAAAATTTACAACGATAAATTTTCTAAGATAAAATAAAACAAAATAAGAAAGATAAAATAAAAATGTGCTTCTCTCAGCTCCCCCCACTTCAAGCTAAAACTGTGCAACTTAAAAAAGGCTGAAGTAATGATTATTTTTAACATCGATTTTTTAAAGAAAAAATTACATGCAGTGTTTCTCCATGTTTTCAGTTTAGATTCTTGTAATGTTTATATCATCTTTCTCACACGAGTAATAAAATCCAGCATAAAATTAATTGCAATTCTGTTACATCACATAATACAATTGATTACAACTCTATTACATCTCAAGTACTGCTCAAGTTTTTAATCAAGACAGCATCGTTCAAGAATTGCAGAAGCGAAAAAATTATTCTTTTCGCTCGATACTTAATAGATACCGTAATTACGAAAGAATAATAGCTACTAAGCTAGTAATTACGTTTAACAGTCGATGTTGCTAATAAAAGTTTAAAGTAGCAGCATCAGATAACGTTATCGATGATCTACAGTTGCGGGATAATGGAAGTGATCAGTGTTAACCATTGGACGCTGAAAGAATTATTCATTGGTAATTGATTACACTGTCAGTAAGGCCGAGTTAATAAGTCAGCACTTGAGAACGAAAGCCCGCACACATATTTAACTTCATCATCTTTACTAAGTGGATTTCTTCACACGTTAAACCTGAAATTTAATTGAAGATCATTACCTTACCAAGGCAATAAATTAAGAGGTAATTTTATGAAATATATGTAAACTTATCAGCCTGACTTTTAGAAATTGGTAGGCTCACCTATCGTATTATCCCCTGTGATCCCGACTTTAATTTAATCTCAATAGATTGAATCATAAAAATGTAAATCAAAATCAATTTCGATCGAGTTTTTTACTAATCGATAATAAAAAATGAATGTGTGTCTGCATATCTCTTATGCGCTGCCATACCGTTCCTCGGATGGCTATAAAATTTTGAATACTTATTACTTACACTTGCGGGAGAGTTATAGGCATAGTAAAATTATCTAATATATAAAATATATTTTTGGACCTATTTACCACATCTATTAACCAAGGATTATTGTCAAATTAACTCGAGACACAACAGTTTTTTTACATAACCAGTTGTATGCTGGATGCTACGTGTTGGACAGTCAAGGAATTAATTTGTTTCTTCTGAAGGCGGAAAAGCAAGAAAAAATATTTCCTACCCTAAAGCTCTTGAATAATAAAATAAAAAAAGAACAGAATAAAAATAATTTACACTTCTCTTTTAAATATCATTCAGCTTCAATAAATGTATTCGTTTATGATATTGTTCCTAATTAAACAAGACAGTTATTTTAAATTTCAAACGATATTTATAAAATTATTTCTTCTGGAGCAGCAACTCGCCGGTGGGTGTAGGTGGGTGTTAATTTTTTTTTAGATATACGCATTGGCTTTTAATAATATCAAGAATCTTGTATTTTCAATCTTTTATGTCGTTATTTACTGTCGAAAGGATAAATTTCTTAAAGTTTTAGGGAATTTTATAATCTTAGAGGAGGGAGTCTTGTTAAGCGCAAATTAATGTAGTCACATTTTGCTACAAAATAAATTTTTGGTGCAATTATTCCTTAAAATTCGCACCAATTATTTTAATATAAACGCATGCTACACATATATAATTTATAATACTTCAAGTATTTTGTGGCATTTCTGATAATTATGATATTTCAAATTTAGAAACTATAAATGCCTTGATCTTGTACAAAAAGGTTCTGTTGTGAATATATCTGAAGATAATTATTTTTTTTTCTAAAATAATAAGCAGTGGTTGTCAAAATACTAATTCTTGTTTGCTGTCATATATTTGAAATCTAATGTCTTGGAAAAATCAGAATAATCATAAAATAGTTTAGTATTTTTTTAAATATGTTATTTGCATTTTATTTTACTTGCCAACATAGAAAAATGTTTTTAGTGACAATAAATGTACAGTAGATCCCTGTAAATCTAACACTGACTAATATAATTCATTTTTGTATTTAGCTCTGCACAGTTCTCAAGTATTATAGATCCAAACAAAAGACGTATTTGGAAAATTTGAGATATCTAGCAATATGCAATATTTGCTCCTCTATTAATAACTAGTATTTTAATTTCTCATTTCGCACATAAACATTTCAAGTTTGTGTTTCTTTTTTTGGGGCCGAGGGGGGGAGCGATATAGGGTATTTTAATTTAATTAACATTTTTAGATTTATGTTATATTTAATGCTTACTGTACTAACTTCGCCGAGATATTATATATATATATATATACTCTCTAAAATAGCTAACTCAGAGAACTTCCATAATATTTTTGCTCAACAGTTACAAAATATTAGCCTTAGACGGGAATTTAGCATTTTTACTTTTACTGAAACTATTTGGTGATTCTTGGTCAGGGTTTGATGATTAATCCCAGGCATGAGGCTAACGGTATCGGAAAATCAAATTTGTGCCACAAAATCAAAAACTAAATTTGATATATTTAAATCAGAACATTCTTGAGTTTTTGCTTGTACTTGTTTCTGAAAATATGCACACCCACAGATGATCAACCCTTGTTGAATTGACATTGCAATTTGACACGTATCTACAATATATATGTTAGACCAGGGCTTCTTAAACTTTTTTATATAGCGACCCCCTTCAAGCTTAGGAAATTTTAAACGACCCCCTCCTCCATATAATGAAATATATATTAACCGTAGATGTAGATGTAATATCGCACTATTTTACAATGTAAATAAAATAAGGATTAAAGAATACGTACCCATTCATTTCACATATATATAATTGGAAACGTTGACGGGATATCGGTCGTAATAAAACACAATAAATATAATGACATAAAACTATATATATATTTATTCAATAGAAAAAATAAACTTTTGTAACAATTTTTTTATAAGAAAACATAAAACTATATCTATATATTCAATAGAAAAAATAAACTTTTGTAACAATTTTTTTAATAAAAACATATTATTAACATCAAACAATATTAATGTGACGGATGTGATTGTTTATTTTTACACAAATAATTAAATCTAGGCTCAATTTGAGTTATTGCAGATCGTAATAAATTTCAACGTTTATTAAAGTTGAACGGTATTTTGATTTTATGTAAGTTAATGTGGAAAAGGCTGATTCACATAAATATGTTGTACAAAATGGCAGTAATTTGTTCATTGCCATTTCCGATAGTTGGGGATATTCTGATTTGATTCCTATCCAAAATTCATGCACAGGCACTTGAGAAAATCTGAGTCGCAAGGTAGTATCACTTGTTAATTCGGCAAATTCTTCTTGTGCTTTGAAGTTAAAAAAATTAATTTTTTCCATTTCAATTGAAAATGGATTGCAAATCCATTGTTGTGTATCGATATCATTGGGAAAATACCTATGCATGTAAACTTCCATATCCTTCAAATGATTAACTATAATTTTTGTTATAGGAGTATCTTTTTTTGAAATATTGTTACTAATTATATACTTGTCAGTAAATGGAAACATTTCGAGCGATCCACTTTCCACTCTTTTCTTCCATATAAGAATTTTTTTAACAAAGGCCTCAAGTTTATTTTTTAACATAAACATATTAACGCAGACTCCCTGCATTGATAAATTCATATCATTGATTTTATCAAAAATATCTGCCAAATAGCATAGCTTGAGAAGCCATAAATTATCGTGAAAATAATCGGCCAAATTAGAATTTTGCTCTGTTAGAAATATAAGAACTTCATCTTTTAAAGTTAATAATCGTTTCAAACTTCGACCTCTTGATAGCCACCTAACTTCAGCATGTAGCAATAAACTTGTATAATCTGAATCCATATCAATACACAAATTTTTAAACAATCGACTATTAAGTGCTCGACTTTTAATGATTTTGACTGCATCAAAAAACACAGTGTTTAATTCTGGTGCAATTGTTTTAACAACAAGTGCCTCTCGGTGAATCATACAATGTGTAAATGTAATATGATCATTTCCAGCTTTAACAAATGCTGTAATACCAAGATCTTGTCCGGTCATTGCTGCAGCACCGTCCGTGCACACACCAACACAATTTTTCCAATTTAATCCTTCTTTTTCAAAAAACTCATTTACTTTTTTATATATATCTTTTCCACGAGTATGACCTTCCAGAGGACGACAAAACAGTATATCTTCATGAATACTTCCCTCATAAATATATCTTACAAAAAGTAACAACTGTGCTATTTTTGAAATGTCTGTCGACTCGTCCAGTTGTATTGCAAACTTTGAGCTGCCTTTAAGCCTCATAAGAAGCTGTTGAAATTGATCATTGCTAATGTCCGAAATTCTTTTGGACACAGTGTCATTTGATAATGGAATTTTACTAATTTCAGCAGCATACTGTTTTCCATGAACAATTTCAGACATTCTTATAGCTGCAGGTAGTAAAAGTTGCTCTCCAATAGTAAAAGGCTTTTTCGTTTTTGCTATCAAATACGAAACTTCATACGATGCCAATAGATATTTATCATTCAAAGTAACATACTTCTCCAAAGTGTTCTTTTCTTTATTTGATGTTTGCAAAAGACGCTCAAAATATTCTATTGGCTTTTTTGATAACGTTGCATGTTTAGTATTCAAATGTCGTTGCAGTTTTGACGGTTTCATGCTTTCTGCAGCCAAAAATTCTTTGCAAATTAAGCACACTGGTTGTTCTTCATTGTTGTGAGAAGAGCATGTGAAGCCATACTGCAAATATGATTCGTCATATTTTCTTTTTTTTGTTTTGCTAGAAGTCGGATTTGAAGCATTGCAACTTGGTTGTGACGGCGTGGCAGACTTATTAGTTGGAATTTTAATTAGCCATTTATCCATGATGGTTAAATAATAATAAATAATTAAACAAAATGTAGTTGAACTTTAACGTAATAATTAAAAACACCAACTGAAAATTACACAGTAAATACACACATGTCACTACGAAGACAAAGCTGAGTCCAAACTGAAGTACAAACAGAAAAATAACTACACTCGAATCTTTACCAGTGCAATGACAACAAATTACGATCAGATCAACCCCGACGCATGGCGTGTTCAAAGTGTGCAGCGCACAAAGGCACCGTATCACAAAGACGGCGAAAAAGAAGCTTTTATTTAATTTTTTTTATTATTCTTTTATAAAAATAATATGCCGATTCGCCTAGCCTAGCTTGATTATGCTTCCGTATTGTATGTGTAAGCTGTAAGGCGACGCGGCGTCTGGGTACTTATAATCACTAAGTTATCTTGCAAACACTGACGCCGGCGGCCAGACATCAATGTCGAACGTTCAGTTGAAAATCGAGGAGCGCGTTGTATTTATTATTTTAAATGCTACTTCCATATTTTCATTTATAGGCCCTACATAACAGTTTTACATTGCCACTTTTTTCAAAAAATAGTTAAAATAAAACTACAATAGTATTTTGTATGATTTTTATTTGTATTTATATTTGTACGTAGTGTGTATACTAATTTTAAAATTTTATTTATAATGATTGAAAAGTATCAGATCTTTGCGACCCCCTTTCAGTAGTCTCGCGACCCCCAGGGGGGTCGCGACCCACAGTTTAAGAAGCCCTGTGTTAGACCGTATATTTTATTTGCCTAGTTTTCTTTATTTTATAATTATAGGTGTTAATTTAGACTCGAACAGTTGGGCGTTCAAACTTCCTCTAAGTTGAGTTTGCTCAAAATATGATAAAAATTTACGAATTCGGTGTTAGGACTGTATACCAAATTTCGTTAGTCTATCTCAAAGCGTTTTTAAGCAATCTTTCTCACATGTAGACAGACAAACGGACAAATAGAAAGGCCCGATGTCCAAAATGTGTTTTTCCAAATCAGAGAGATCTGAAGTTAGAAAATTCATCAATATCTTTAGTTTGAAATTTTGGCGATTGCAGCATTTCCTTACATTTCGTTTACAAGAAATTAAAAAGGTATTAAATTAATAAAATGATTGATAAAATAATTTTAATTATTAATTAATTTCATTGTTTACAAATAAAAGCATCTTATAATTATGAAAGATAATAAGTAAATAATTAGATTGAAAAGAATATAGGGGCAAAGGTGGCCTGGTGGTAAAGTCTCGGCTTTGGAACCGAAGGGTTTCAGGTTCGAGACTCGATTCCACCGAAGAACCGTCATGTGAGGGGATCTTTTGCACGTTAAATCTGTCAGGCCAAACGTCCTCCCGCTGGTGTGGTGTGGAGAGGGGGGTGCCTGTTCAGGTGCCGTCCTCATCATCTGACCGTGGTTCAAAATTATGAAGTCCGTCCCAAAATAGCCCTCGTGTTGCTGTAAAAAATGGGACGTTAATATAACTAAACTAAACTTTAAGGAATACAATATTAAAAATTATTGTTTTACAGAACATATCTATAATATAACGATATAAATGAATATTTTATACGCAATTAATAATAATATTAAATATATAATGCAAACATTCATTGAAATTTTCATATTATATAAATCTTTTAATTAGAAATTTCTTCGTTATTTCGCAAATTGGTTAATAGCATTTTTTCATCGTCCCTATGATCTCAAAAAGATATCTACTTTTTCTTGCTGGAAATTCGTCACTGATCTATGTATATAATATATGACAGTAATACTGCAAGTCTCTCTATCATATAAAATATTTCAATCTATTCATAGCTGCCATTACAGAGTAACAAAAAATGAACTATCGTTTTATAAGCCTTTTTCTTTTGGTTGTCATATTGACTGTTTACACTGGGAAACTGTCTTGATATTTGCACAGCTTTTCGATTTTTGTGGACTATCTATGGTAGGTTTTAAACTATCCATCTTTGTCACATAGATAAAACGTGACATTTATTGCTGTGAAAAGTTGAAACAGAGACTATAAAATATTTTGTCAGACTATAAACCTATTCTCAAAAACAGGGTTAATTACAAAAGTAAATTTTATTTTCATCTTTGATGGTAATTAATGAATCTTAAAACTCAGTTCCATTATATAATTAGTAACTGCCATTATTAGCTCTAATTAAGCCATTTAAGAAAATTAAGTTTTCTTTATTAATCTAGAAAAAAATTGAAAAATAATAGTAAAATTTAATTTCTTCATGTAATTGTTAGATCATTATGGGAAAAGATACTGTTGTTGGCAATACATTAGAAAGCTGTCGAAGTTTTCCCATCCTAATCTAATAAAAGGAATTTGAATCAAAAATTGGGTCCTTGAAAATATAGCAGTCAACCAATGTCTTTGATTGGCAAATGCAAAATGCTTTTGCTGCAATATTTTTCGAATTTTACAACATACAACTAGTAACAAAAAACTCTTTGATTAGTACTATTATTTTTCCAAATATGGATACAAGTATAAAAGTGCACTATTTTTTCTAAGCAAAATGGCCAATTTGGGATTTAAATTAATGAAATTTTAATGACCGTGATGTGTTTCACAGCTCTAAGAGCTTAAAATTATTTAATTCAGATTTTGAAATAAATTCGAAAGAATATTTATTTTTTAAAATATACGTAACGTTAGAAGCCAATTTTTTACTCACATTATTCAATGCTCTTTACTCACATTAGAACTTAGAAATAAAGCAAACTTCAAGATAAAATACCCACGTAATCAAATTTAGCTGATCTATTATTTTCTTGTTTCCTTAACTGGATTGAAAGTGTTTTTGCCCATTATCTCTCAAATACCCGGAATACTAATGCAGACAGCTCCGTAATTGTTTTTCAGTTACATTCAACGATATGCTGAGCGTTGATGTCTTGTTCAAAATGGAGTTGCGGTATAACTTTTCGGTTGTGAATTGCAGATTCAAAAAGTGGCGTGTTAGGAAATAATTTTAGGAATGAAAGAAAATGAAAAAAGTTAATTAAAAAGATATTATTTTGACTAAAGAGTTGCTTTCATTTTTTCAGCAATCCTACTTTTAGGGATTACTTTTAAAAGCTGGTGTTGACTCTTACAGCTTCACAACATATATAAAAAGCGGTTATTTTTTTTAAGAATTTTTGTAAGGTATGATATTATAAAATGCCAAAGTATAGCTTTTCTAGATATATTAAGTTTATATGGCTGATTCCGAACATGACAGCTTTATTTAAAGAATTAATGAATCATGCTACGTTTATTACACTTTTATCGGTGAAAGGATTCGTGTATTATGAGAAAATTATATATTAATAGCACTGCCTAAGAAGTTTCAAAACTTTTATATCCGAATTAAGCCTTTGATATCCACTATCAGTGTGTTTCTTAAATGAAATTAAGAAGTAATTACTTTGAATTAATTAAATGTGTAATTATTTTAAGAAGTAATTACAATCTAGTTTTTGATTTTGTGACAAAAATTAATTACATTAATTAATTAGTAATTACTTTAAGAAGTAATTACTATACTTAATTACCTGAAAATTCATTTTTATAAATTATTTTTAGAAAATCTTCATAAGTTTTTTGTAATTATTTTTTAAATTCATACCAGGGATGGCCTTCTATATTGTATCAAACTTTTTGCAATTTAGTAATCTCCTAATAAAATTTGATTATTTATTACAATTAATGATATCATTAAATGAAATTTAGTTTGGTATTCCTCTTCTTCTATTCCTTTATTAAAACATTTCTTTGGTTTCTAACTGTTATCAAGTTTTTAAATATTACATAATGTCTATTTTCAGAAACATAATCTTCTACTCTTTTACGCCTATGTCTATCATGTTTGATTTTATCAAAATAGGAGTTAAATGACTGATGGAGAAGAAGATTCAATATTATGACGAAATATATACAGAATTGCTGTAATAAAAGTTTTTCGATTCAAAAAGCTTTAGAATCAATTCTATGGCACCAACGAAATTTAATTATTCCACCATTTTGAGACGCTGAAAATACCATTGAAAATAGCTTTCATGTTTTTTTAAAATTTGCAACTTCTCTGGGTAGGAAAAAATATTCAAAATTACAAATTCGTATGCAAATCGATAATTCCGTGCTTCAGATACTGTCTTTCATGTGTTGATATTTAAAAGTAATTATTATTTAGAATTCAAGTTACATTTTTTCTAGATATATTATCGTTATGTTGTCTCTATAAATGGGTGGATTTAGATAAAATCTCTGACTCTTCAAATGCTGAAACTTTGGAAGATAATCTATCTTTCAATACAGATAATTATTTAGACTTATCTATAAAAATATAAGAAAAATATATGGAACTAAAGTATTGCTTGATTCAGTCTTCAATTAATGACTTTTTACTAAAAAAGAGAAAAATGATCCAGCAAACGAAATGGACGATTCACGTTAAATATTCTTTTATTATCTAAAGACAGAAAAATACTAGATGAAGAATTAATTCATTATAAAAATATGGAAAATATATACTGCATGAATTTCCAGCATCAAAAATAATAAAAGAACACGTTGATAAAAAATTTGATTTCATTTGATAAAAATTTTGATAAGATTGAAAAAAATACTTAACTAAAGAAAAAACTCAGTTAATGAATACGAAATGATATATTGACTGCCAAAACTTCCCTATTTTATCTTCTAATTTTTTTCCAAAATAAGGTACTATAGTTCACTCTTAGAAACACTGTTTTAGTTTAATTCACTTGATGATAAGAAGTTTTCCGGGAGAGGAAATTCCTGTATATGAATAAAATATTCATCATGGATACAAACAAACAACTTACGCACTTATATGCTTAAAATGAAAATACAATAATATATTTAGGTTTCTATCAAAATATGAGAAATATTCTCGAAATATATTACTATGGACACTCGAGCAACATTTTTCTTTAGTAAAAGCCTATTTATATTTCCATCTTCAGGACCCAGCTAAAACACTTTTATAGAGAAAACTCCTATTTCCTATGAATGATCTTATTAATAAATAAAACAAGAAAACCATTCACAGAAATTCATCCGCTTCTTTGCAATCTTCTTACATAAAATATACGGAGAAATACTTCCAGTAAACTTAAACGAATTCCTCCGATGGCCATTCTTCAAGTTTTGTTTTTTGACACTTTTAAGCCGAGAACTCTGTAAGAGTTATTCCAGAAAAACTGAAATATTGAGAGGACGTAGTTTTTAGAGCTGATGCGATAGACTCGCTTCTACGGATGTATTAGTATTTCTGTGAAAAGAAAGATATTAGAGAAGGGACAAAGAATTGATCCGGCTGCAAGTTGATGTGTTGCATTGTTCTTTTTTTTATTTGGATTATATGGAAATCCATCTCACTCTCCATCACCACACTCCGGGATCGCATCACTTTACAGCAATTGCTTCCGTTTCTGTTCTGCTGATCTTCGGTCATAATCGCTCATGCCCGCAACAGTATGCTTTCTTTCGTTTTTTCCAATGAATAAAAGTCATGGAAGGAAAATTGTTGGAAAGACGAAATAGAGAAAAGAACGTTCCAGTTGTGATGTGGATGCTAAAAGAAGGGATTTCGAATATAATTGAAAGAAAGATTTAATGCGTCTCGTACTTTGATATTAGACATTTTTTGTTGCAATAACAAATTTGTCTCGTACTTTGAAGCTCGTATAATCAGTAATTTTATAAATAGGTATTGTGTTGAATATTGTTGGAAAGAAGTAAAAAGGAAGAGAAAGTTTCAATTTCTCATCGATGATGCTAAAAAATAAATTTTAGGTGTAATTGAAAGAAATATATTCTATATTATCCATTAATCTCAGTTTAATATTTTTTAAACACAGAATTAAATTACCTTCTGATAAAAGAATGAAGCAAGCAAGTGGCAGTATATAAATTGTTAGTAAGATACTTATAATTAAATTTTTGGAATAATTGTAACAAAAAAATAATATTCCATGCGAATTTATATAATTTTTTTTTTACTTCACATGAAATAATAGATCTTGCAACTTGATACAAGACATTTTTTACAGCCTCATTTACCTCGAAGAAGAAAGCATTGTAATGCTAAAAAATCGAACTCCAGTAATAGTGAGTACGGTAAGTATAAAACGGAAAAAGGCTAGATAGATAAAAGTTGGTGCACAGACTTAGCAATAAAAGTACAAACAAGTATCAAATTTAGAACTGCGTTCCGTCAAAACCATTTGCCCTTTGCATGTAAACGTGATAATTAAAAAAATTAAGGGCAAAAATAAATGAAATTTAGCATGTGAACTCGTCACTAAAATGGTAGTTCCATGTCAGATTTTGCTTTTTATCTGATCGAAAAAAACGTATACGATGGCATCTGTATCAGTGGTTAATTGATAATTATGGCAAGTTCGATTCACTATAAACACTTGATTCAGGGCAAAGATTGATGGCTTATAGTTATGGTTCGTCAGTGGTACGTAATTAATATACAAATACCACTTTTCTTTATTATACTTGGAAGCACACAACTCTCATATGTGAGAATAAAAATCAAAGAATTCATGGATGGATGCGCAAGGGCGTCCCAAGATCCACAATGTTTTGTGGGAGGGTGAGATTTATCACGATTTTATTAAAGATTATGCGAGAAAATTTCAAGGAGGGGTCACTCATGAAATTTTCTGCTTTTTGTTTTTGGAATTGTTTGTTAAAAGGTCTTGTGAAGACAGAATAACGAAAAGAAAGTTGCAGTTATTTGAAGAATTTTGTTTCCGGATATTTCAAAGGATATTGTTTTCGGGATAAAGTTGCAGGATATTTAAAAGGATAGGATTTAAGAACAGGAAGTATTTTATAATCAAAAACTCTAAATTTCTGCCAATCAATCGAAAATTCAAAGTTCGTGATATATAGCATGTCAGAGTAGCGAGATGGATGTTGATAGGTCAGAGATTACGCTACTCTTACTTGGAATCTATAAAAGATATAATTAACAAAATAATTGTAAATAAGAAATTATATGTTTTAAACTGAGATGTCAGTTATTTCTTTTATTTCAGATTTCTCTGTTTAATATATCTGGAAAGATGAAATAAAGAGGAAGTGCTGGCTGTAATTGATTACTAACAACAGCTTCACTTCTCATAATACTATGATATTTTAAATTAAGAAGAGTTTACTCAAAATTGAACTATGAAATTTAGGATAGGAATTCTGATACATTAGGAAGGAAGCAAATTTTTCATATAGTTGTAAAAAATTTCTAATCTGCATTGTTTACTACAATAAATCACGTTTTTCCTTTCTCAATTCTTTTTTAAAGTAAATAAGAAAGTGAAAAAAGGAAAACAAATATGTATAAAAAGTACTCTATATGGGAGATTGATACCAATAATATTGTTATGAATATGAAAGGAGAAACATATTAACAATAATTAAATTTCAAGAATTATGATTTACTAAAGATTGTATCAAAATTGTGTAAATTTCAAAAACTTTTCTACAAACCATATAAAATGTAGAAAATTGTATTAAATACGAAAAGTAAAGTCGTTTCGATTTGCGACGAATATATTAAAACAAGAAAATTATCTTATAATAACATCCAAAAGGTAACAGCATCCTACTTGATATTCATCATTTGTCAGTTGGCCTTATTGTAGTTAAAAATATCCGAAAAAGCGTATTCAAGAAAAATGCATCCACAAAAGATGTTATTGTGAGAAGGAAATAAACAGAATTATTCAAAAAGACAAGTTAGCATAATAAAGCAAAGTAAAACCGAATAAAATACTGAAAGTGAACAAAGCTTTAAAAAAAGCAAATGGAAAACATATAAAGGAAGAAAAAAAAAGGAAAATAACAATATAACCCGAAAGGTAAGAATGCGTGATATGCTACATTTTTATGAACGACATGGGAAAAAAATAATCAATCGATATCAAATGGAGTTACAAAAGGTAGAATATTGTAACAGCGCATTAATTTCATAACAGGACGAAGTGTGAATCACTCAGAAACAAACAGACATTTTCTGCATTCTATATCAACTAATAAGCGAAAAAATACAATATTCAACACAGACACAATAATAAACCAAAATGGATGGGTATCAAAAAGTAGAAGAAATTAAAAGATAAATATACATCATTAAAAGAGGAAGAGAGTAATGCAAATGCCCCAAAACTTATCTCGAGTGCGTTGGTATGTGAAAGTGCATTTTCCGCATGTTACATTGTATCATGATGCAAAATTAAGTGAATGATGGATGGTATAATCATCATTATTTAAGCATTATTTGTAAGACTAAGATATATCCAAAGAGGAAAACGATGGAGATGTGTGTGTGTCAATCCAAAACTTTTCTATCAAAATTTAATCATTAAATTCATAATTCACATGGTTATCACACATTTGTAAATGTATTCGAGTTATTTTCAACATCTCGAATAGATTTTTTTTTAAATTCTTAAAAGTAATTGTTTTATGGCACCGAAAGCATATGAATAACCAGTTTTTGAAATTGGAAATTCCAGTATATTTCATACTGTATAAGATTCTACCATATTCTACAGTTTTTGAGTATACATATTCTATAATTTCATATTCATATTTTGTTTTAGATCTGCATATTTCAATATGAAAAAATCTATTCACATTATCATTTTATTATTAAAAAAATTTATAATTGTATTAAGGCTTTTCAAACTAATTTATCAAACTATAAAAAGTTATGTGGACTATCTTAAAGCTTTTGATTTCAAAAAAATTATATCTAACGAATGATGTTTAAAATTTATATCGTAACATTACGCTAAAGCAATTTTGGGAATCAATTGATTCCAAATAACAATGTAATTACTTTTTTTATTGAAAAAATGTGAAAAAATAAAAAAATAATCAAATATACACACTTTATGAAATTTCAACTAAAACTTATTTCTGAAACAAACTAAAAAAAACTTAAAAAATTAATTCTGGATCAAACTAAAAAAAGACAACTAAAAAACTAACTAAAAATTGTATTTAGAAAACGCTAATGCTGCTTCAACAAGAAAACAGATTAACGTAACGAAGTTAATAAGCATATTAAATAAATACAAACAAAAAGAATCAAAACAGAAATTATGAGTCCAGCCTGAAGACTTTTTCAAGGGTCACCATCAGGCAACGAATCAAACAAGGGATTTTTTCTGTGAAAAGTTTGACATTCGTCCAATAATGATTTTTCGATCACGAAGGGTCAGTATTGTTGAATGAAAGTTTCCTCTCAGAAAAAATCCCTTGTTTGAATTCCTGCTTGAGGGTGACCCTTGAGAAAGTCTTCAAGCCGGATTCATAGTTCCTTTTTTATTCTCTTCTTCTTTTTCTTACATAAACTTAATATTTGTACTAATTTGAAAAAATAAAATTTTTCTTTAATTGGAAAACACATCCTTAAAGAAGAAATGCAACATTTAAATCTATTCAGTCAAAGTGTTGTAATTTGTAGTGCAACTTGCTTTATTTTTCTGAATCCAATAAAAGATAACATAAAAACCTATTTTTCTCTTGCATATAAAAAAGTCGTATTTTTATTGTCCAAAAAATAGTTTTTAATTTCAGGGAGAGGTTTGGAGTTTTTGTTTAGTTGTCTCAGGTGAGAAGCTGTTCGAATAAGTAAACGTACTTCTGGTTCACTTGGAGGGCCAATAATAATGATAAAATTAATTAATGGCCCCATCTCAGTTGACGGGACATGCTTCTTTGCAGCCTTATGCAGTGGGAGTAATTTAAGGTGTATGGAGTAGAGCTTTACACCTCTTTGCGTGAATTTAAGATATGAAACTTTTGGGAGCAGTTAAAATTCCTTATCTGCAGTTATTCAGTCAAATTTTATAAAGCGAACTATACTTTGTGATTATTCAAGTGACGAGTTTCTCTTCTAACTTTTTTTCAAAATAGCTTTTATTGTTAATTAGCTGGTACCCGGCGCGTTGATGCAGCCGAAATAAATAATAGTAAGTGCAATCAATCAATAATTTGGCAATGTTTCATCGAAAAAGGATGAACGGTAAGACACTGTATAAAATACGAACAAACAGATATTCATTTTTATGTATTAGATTTGTGTATTATTTTAGAATTTTAAATTATTGTTATTGTATTTATATTAACGTCCCGTTTAAAGTAACACGAGGGCTATTTTAGAATTTTAAAACTTGAGGTTCTGTCAGAATGGTGATGAAAGAAACTATTTATTGTATCTAATAATTATCATGTATTATTTTTCGTGAATGTTTAATATTTGTTCAGAATTCTCAAATTTAATTTTAGAAAATGTGATGAAAATATTTACTTTTAAAATTGATTAAACATAGAAAATGTATTTATACCATAAAATCGTTAATATAGTTGAAAAGATAGTTTCTGAAAATTAATATGCTGCAAAATTATTTGTACTTAGATATTTTTAGTAGTTACTGCGAAAAATGCTAAAATTTAATTAAAATTTAAAAACCTTAGGGTTGATCCCCCAAAACATTCTCGCATAATCTGTAATAAAGTTGTTACCTCTGAGATTGACTCGCATGGCATTTGGGTACTATAGCTATAAAATATTAACCTTTCACTAGAATTTAGCATTTCTACAGAAGTTATCTCCTCGGCGAGTTATTTTGAGATTAATCCTTGGTAAATAGATGCGATTGAGATTCTAATTGTTTATTTTTTAAATTTTAGATCATTGTACTATCTCTATAACCAACCCGTAGGTGTAAACAATAAGCAGCTCAAGTTTTATCGCAAACGAATGAATGGTTTAGGAAGACATAAGAAACATACAAACAAACATTCATTTTTATTTGTATAGATTCAAACCTGGTCTAATTTATCAAATAAGTTGCTTGCTGGGACAAATCAAGGAAATCAATCGATCAAAACTCTTCATAAGCATATGGCCGCAGTTATCTAGATATGAACATTCGATTTCATAGTCTCGGGTTTGAAGTTTTGTTATTAGCTCCCCAGATCCAAATCCTTATATTTTTTAAAATTTTGACAGTTTTGATGTGATCTTGCTGAACAGTCTCACGCTTCTTTGTACTCGAGCTCGAATTCGATGTTCTAGATCAGGGGTCTCCAAACTACGGCCCGCGACTGCCAATGATTTATTGTTGTTACTATTGCTGTGATAAATTGAAGAAGAAAACACAGAATGATAATTAATCTGTTTTATTATACAGCAAGGTAAAACTTAAGTTTTCTGCGTCAGCATTTCTATCGTTAACTATCTAAGCTTAAGCATATTAATAACTAACAAATAATTGAAATGAATCCCACTAATGACAGTAAAACAAAAACACTAATGAGATTTATGTAATTGTGATTTTCCACCGACAATAGTTTGTAGTTATGGATCAATTTTACTTGTAGCAATTATTAAAAGAGATTTAAGATGCTCATCGGTTAATTGAGATCTGTAAACATTCTTTGAATACTTCATCTTGGAAAACGTTTTCTCACGAAGTATGTAGTACCAAAAACAGAAAACAACCCAAGAGCAAATTTATGCAAATTATCAAATTGTACCAGTGGAAGGCTCTTATAAAATTCCAACAAAGATGAATTTTGATATTTGTTCTTAATCATATCACTGCACGGTAAATCAATAATTTCCATTCGGACTTCCGGAGCCAGGGTTTCAATGTCGGAATCAAAAGGATTTTGAAAAAGCTTAATTTCATTCGCAATGACATCAAAATCTGAGAAACGAGTATCAAAATTTATCTTCAAAGCACTCAAAGTTTCGATTGCAAAATTGACGGGGAACCCAGTCTTTGTAGTGTGGCTGAATATTTCACATTTTTAAAAATGTGTGAAGCATTTTTTACGTAATTGCAATTGAAATAATATTATTTTCTGCCTGAAGGATTTGATATTGGTGTATAAATCAGGAGAAGCTGATTTTCTCCTTGCAATCTCAAATTCAGTTCGTTCATATGATTTGTCAAATAGACATAGAACTTCCACATCCATTCACTATTTTCTAAATCGGCAAAGGGGCGCTGCTTCTCATTTAAAAAAATTTCGATCTCTGCTCGAAGTTCAAAAAAGCGCTTAAGGACTTTTCCGCAACTAAGCCAGCGTACGGCAGTATGATATGGTAAGTCATTTTCTCCAATCTCTTCAATAAACTCGCGGAATTATCGGTGATTCAGCCTAGTGGATCTGATGAAGTTAACAACTGATATGACTGGTTTTAGAACTTCAGACATATCCAAACATTTTCCGTACAAGGACTGTTGATGAATGATACAATGTAAGGCTAATGGTTTTGAACCACCATCATTTTCTACAGCCTTTGACACAAGTGCAACCACTCCTTTATTTTTACCACACATGTTTTTGCCTCCATCAGTTGTAATAGATTTCAAATTTCTCCATCGAAGGTTCTTTTTATCAATGGCATTTTCAACTCCCTTAAAAATATCTGCCCCCAGTTGTCGCGCCGTGAATACTATCAATATCAAGAATTTCTTCATACACTTCATATCTTTTATCTACTCCGCGTATAAAAATCAACACCTGAGCAGTATCTGACACATCCGTTGACTCATCCAAAGCTAGAGAAAACCACTCATGATGTCTATTTTTGTCAGACAGTTGAGATATATTTTCTGCGATGTCTTGCACCCTCCGAGCCACGGTGTTTGCTGACAAACTGACACTTTTAAATAAATTTTACCTTTTCGGGGCATATTTCTTCGGCTACTGCAATCAAGCATTCTTTTATCATTTCTCCATCGGTGAATGGTTTGCCACGTTTTGCGATTTCAAGAGCCACACAAAAGCTGGCGCGAGTTGCAGACTCTTGTTCAGTATTCGCTTTGGTAAACAAAGATTGCTGCGATTTGAGTCCGCTCTTCAAAGCTTCAAATTTTTCCGTCCGCAAACTTCCTGTCTACTTGGAGTAATTTTGAAGATGTTTCGATCCATAGTGTCGTTTAATGTTATATTCTTTGAGAACAGCTATGGTTTCATTACAAATTAAACATAGCGCCTTATTACTGGACTCAATCACAAAATACTGAAAGTTCCATTTATCTTTGAACTTTCTGCATTCACTGTCGATTTTTCGCTTCTTTTCCATACTAACAAATCACACATAAAAACTAAGTCAAATCAAAATACTTTTATGCACGGGTGTTACTTTATTTCACAATAGACAGTTTCGCTTTCTTTGCCTTTCCTACTCAGACTGACTCGCGGTTGCGCCGCTAGCCTTTTTATATGCAATTACTGCCATCTCGAAGTGATCGAAATACACATATCGGAAGAGCGCACTTTGCGACTATTCTAATCTAGAAATCTAGTTAAGGGCAGAAAAATTAAAACTGTTTTGGACCTTGGAACATAATGAAAAAATCATTATGGCCCGAAGGCTTCAAAGTTTGGAGATCCCTGTTCTAGATCGACACAGAACTCGTGTAAATTAGATGCGCTCAATGCGTTTTGTAATACGTCTTTCTTTTAACTGTACTGTCAACCATATACAAGATTGTGTAAAACAGTGTGCATAACCATTTAAAGTTGTAGAAGGATTGATTGCTTCAAGCAATAAGATATTTTTAGCTACCTGGAGTTGAGGTAAATATTTAAAATAAAGTGGTTTTGATGGATAGGGGTTCTCTGATCTGCCCTGGCCATCCATGCTCATTGTTATTGCTTCCACTTTTCGTAATTTCGTTTCCGACCTTTTCTGCATGAAATATATCAACTTATAATGGAAGATACTTGTTTATCCAGCCTTCTCATCACCACGGCTCAAAATGACAAGCAATTTACTGGTCAAAGAATTACTTACTTATCCAATTGTAGCCATATTACTGACTTTTTGTCCAACACAAAGGCACTCGGAAATAAATACTGAGTGACCGGACAGCAGCTACAGCAACATTGGAAGGAACTTTGGTTAAGTCCCAGTGCCATCACCGACAACGGTACAAACCTCTCCATTGGAAGTGCGCCCCGTCATCGATGGGAGAAACCATATTCCCCACCTTTTATCTGTTGGATAAGTAATTCTTTATATTCTAATGATATTCTACCGTTGTGCATTATAAATGAGATTTTATAGCCGAACAAAATATGCTAAACACTTCTTTAATGTAAAAAATCCATACTCAATTGTTTTTCTTGGTGTGAAAAGATTGCCTCGCATATCTTATTTATACTATCTATTTTTATTAAAATTTAGTTTAAATTATCTTGTTAATTGCTTAGATAAATCGCTTGTTTAAATTATCTTCCAAGTATTTTCCAATAATATGATTTTATTTATTTTAATATACAAAATTTACTGCGTTTTTAAAAAAATTACTTGATTAACTCAATTTTTACAACAATTTTTCATTTTTATCTGAAAGCTGTTAGAAATTTTTTATTGCATATGACTTATGCAGAAAAACGTACTATTCCCATAATTATTAAACTTCTTAAGACCCATTGATAAGAGAGAGAGAATTGAGTCACTTCCAGTCTTGCAATTTATGGGGTTGAAATGCCATTAGAGGAAGCATTAGCAGCCACTTTTCAGAGCTGGATACCGATTCAGAAGAGGGATCGGGAAAGGAGAAATTTAATGTTTAATATATTCAGTAGTCGCATATTTTAAAAATCCTGATTAATTCAATTCATACAGAATAAATATAGTGTCAAATGTTTTTTAACATAGTAATGTGAAATAACAGTATTTCCGGTTGTCCTGGATCGTGTAAATAGGGTATAATTTTTTTTTTATTATTACTCATACATAACGTGAAGAAACTCTTATTAGAATAATACATCTCTAATTTCAGACTAATCGTCCCAGATTTTGTGCGATTTTTTTAAAAACAAATTAAGTACTATGTAGCTATGAAATTTCTTTTCGCCGAGGCATTTGCATTTACATTTAAAACTACTAAAGGAAATAAAACCAAATTTCATATGCAAAATATGAAGGGCATGGAAAGATAATTTTGGAAAAATATATTTCATAAAGTCACCAATGCATTTTCTTGTTACGTAAAAGGTAAAGCATTAAGTGTGTGGGTTGCCGGGGGGGGGGATAATGGTGATAACTAAAATTTTTCGATGAATTTCCTTTTGTATATTTATTACTGTACAAGCTCATTTTTCTCACTCGTGCATAAATGCAATTTTACCGAATCCATTTTCTATTTGCTCATGATTATTATTGTCCCGTTTTCCTTCAAAAACGCCTGATTCGTACGAATCACTAATTTATATTGCATTTATTTCAATTTTTGCATAATTTATCTCCCTATTATCGCAGTCTGTGCATCGAATTTCATTTCGCTCTGTTCAGTTACTTTGGCCACAGATATCTTCAAGCAAAGAAAGTTATTTCATGGTCACCATGTAAAAATAAAGATTTGTTTGGCTAAACTTTTGAATTAATTTCTGGAGAGTTAATGCTCCTAAATTTAATTGGCAGGCTCCTCTCATAATCACTTCTTTTATTGAATAATACCAGTTCCACATTACTTTTTTTAATATTTTTCAATACTGTGGGTATTCTGATGCTTTTAGTAGTGTAATGATCCAGATGCCTCCAATTAGCCAGGCCAGTCCTTGTTTTGGGGTAACTTTTCTAGCCTCTCCTTTCTAATATCTGGAAAGCTTCTAGTGGGAGTGCAAAAAAATAATTGCTCGAATTAAATGCTATATTTCGTAGAGGGATGTATGTTTATTTTTTACATATACCTTAATAACTAATTTACTGAATAATTTATCTATAATCCTTTTTATTGAAATCTTGAAAATATTAAACTGTAACTTACAGATCAATTTAGAATGGGGTGAATTTTAACTTCTTTCACTGATTGCTCATTAATTCATTAGTAGCTCTGTATACAATTAACATCGACTCAAGCATTCCATATAAAAACTGAACACTCTTTCACATGTTTCGAAAAGAGTTTCATTCCAGGATTCATTTTCAAAATAGATAGTCCTTTAGAGAGCTGTTTGACTGTACACGCGTAGTACAATCTAAATTTGACAGAATCCCTTATAAATAAAAACAAATCTGATAGAAAACGTCACCGAAATCGGTAACGCTAGGCAGAGTTGAAAAAATCTTTGTCCGGATCATATTGAATGCACATATTCCGATTCCTGGTAAGTTTTCAAGCAACTGAGATATGTTTTTTAAATGTATAAATTGATTTATCAGTGTGCAAATAAGCCAGTGTATTAATAATTAGATATTTTATCATAAGCTTCCCATTTTATTTAAATTTTTGTAAAGGTTTGTAGCTGTGATCCAAGTGCTGAGGTTTGTAATTTTCATTATTTTTATATTTGCTGATTCATTGTAGATTATTGCCAATATTTGCTTTCAGCATTATTTTTATTTTGCTTTTGTAATAGTATCTTTTCTGTTGGTGAACTCATGGTGATAAGTTGTGATTTGAGTACGTGTGAACATTTTGGATAAAGAATATTCCACTTCAAGGAAACTATAATGTTACAATATATTTGTTACTATATTTTTATATCCAAAGAGAATCACAAATTACTTTATTTCCTTAGTATTCTACCATTGTAAAAGACATTTTCTCCAAATTTCGTTAATCTGTGACAATTGTATCTGTAAGATATAGTTATTAGGATAACAGTCCGTCTAGACAAGCACATCTTTTAGTTCAAAGAAATGTCACACATCATGATGTAATTAATTTTAAAATTGGGTGGCCGACTTTCTTTTAAAAATAAGTTGTATAATACCATTCGAATTTAAGGAAGATCTTCTCATAAATGTTTTTGTGAACGGTTATAATGAATTCTATTTCATCAGTGAAAAACCAGATACTATCAATAGAGGAAAAATTTATATTTGTAAAATCAAGAAAAAATGTTCCCCATAGTTCATCCCAAATTTTAAAAACTCTACACGTCACAGAAAACTTCCTATCAGAATTGAGAAAATGGGATATCGGGAAGTTCTTTCAGAACATGCCACCCAATTACAAAGATTTTTACTATAAAATAATAAATAAATAAATGAACGGACCATTAACTATAACGGCGCCTGTATACCTGTAGTTTCTACACTCGCATATGAGGACTATTATATGAATCCGGTATGGTTTTAATTGATATTTATGTTTTTATATTTAAAAAAACTTGTCCTTTTTAATATACGAAAAAATTTTCTAGGCTTTCTCTACGACTATAAAAAATTAAGACAATTTTTCCGCAGGTGTAGCTCTTTATTGATTTAAGTCTTTATACTATATTAAGAAAAGGAACAGGTGCTTGCATCCACTTTAAATTTGTTTAAAGTGGATATTGCCTCTTTTTACGATCATCGATTCAATTAAGCCATTGAAACATTAATAGACTTACATGAAAGTTGCCAATGTGATATTTTTAAAATCATTTTTATATTTTATTCTCATACTAAAATACAGTGCTTAGTTGAAAAATAAAGACATACAAAAAGTGAGTTTATTTTAAATAAAATCTTAATTTATAATCTTGATGAAACGCATATGGCATTGTTATGTTACACTATTCGTTATTGGATATTTTAGGGGTGTAAAACGTCGTATTTTAAATATATTCCTGATGCTATGATATCTATTTTTATGATATCTGAACTGATTAAATATATTCTTCTGCATATCTGAACAGATTAGATGAAGAATCACATTGTTTCAGTGAAGTTTTCTAAAATTGGATGTTTCTTGGAACGGATTCTTCATACGTATTTTAAAGCTTTTATTATGTAACAGAGGTAGATTGTTTCTTATCGGTGATTTTATATAAAAAGATTGTAGAGTGTATATAAATGTATTAATTAATATGAATTCCGTATTTAAAAGTAAATGATATCGTATACAATTTTAGAGGGAAATGAAATTTCGTTATATGAAATCTTTACAGCCTCTCCATTGATTAGATAACCTTTCATTCATCAGTAACTTTTTCGATAAAATTATGATATTTTAATGCCATCTCTTTTCTCAAATCTAACCAATGTAACTCAGAAATTCGATAACTTAAAATGTCCAGATCTTATTAAGTCCTAAAAGTTTTAGAGCACATACAAGCATCTCGAATTGTGTGCTAGAGGGAAGGGGGTAAGACACAAGTTGCCCAATTTCACAGAATTATTTTATTAGCTTTCTCAAAAAAGGGAAAGGCAAACTAATATTAATAGTAATATAACAAATATAGAAGAAAACGGAAAAATTAATTTGTTATTAATTTTGTCTTTCATCGAATTATCCATTTAGATTATATTGAGATTAAAATTCTTTTTTACAGTATAAATTAGAAATAAAAGTTCTTAAGAAATGAATGCAATAAAATTAAATCTTTCATACTTTATTTTGTTAATTTTAACTATTTACTCTATCAAGTAAATTCCAAAACATCTGAAATTTTCTAATCCAGATTTAAACACGGTTAAATATCTTCGAAATTCTTGTCTATCTCGGCTAATTTTAAAATTTTGGTTATTTTTGATATATTCTAAGCATATTTATTATTTTTTATTTTTTATTGGTTTTTTTTTAACAGAAATATCAAAATCAATTTTAATTAACATCTTGGAGCGGATCCTAGAAAAAATAGATCCATATCAAAGAAATCATCAATATTTTAAAATAAAAAATTTTGCTTATATTATTGAATATCGTTTTAATTTTAACTGGTTTCCCCGAAAGCAAACTTTAATTAAAAGAAAAGTAATTAATCTCCATTAGTTAAGAGTTTTTCCTTTCATATTTGGCTTTTATTCAGTTTGAATCCTCAAGTTTTGGAGCTTTCTGCTTTTTTCATATAATTGCAAAAATTTTAGATTAATTTCTACGCATAGAAATACTCATAAATTTATTGTATTTTTGTTACCGCATAATACTTTTTGTAATAGGAATTAACATTTTAACATTAATAATGTTATAAGAATTCGTGTTACAAGAGTTTACCAACTTTAATCGACTTTTTTGATTGAAATTTCCAATTTTATCCCAAAGGCGGACGTGTAATTCTTCCCAGTTCGTTATTAATCAAATAAATGATGAAATTTTCCTTCAGCATACTTTTGCTTTTTGTCTTAAAGGGAAATTGAAAGACCTCATATTAATATTTACCCTTCTTTGAAAAAATTCTTTTTTAATCAAATAAATGATAAAAAAATTTTATATAGTGTAACTTACAAAAATGAAAAATGTCATTTTTCTGAATATGGATATTATTCTATTTTCTTAAAAACAAAAAAGAAAGGATCTCATCTAATCTAAATCCTTAGGGCATTTTCTTAATAACATTGAGAAAAATTTGGAAAAGAAAACTAGTGACAAATTATCTATAAAATGAAAACAATCATTATGCATTTCAGTTGCAGACGGCGGAAATTAATCAAATAAAAATGTTCTTTTGATATTCAGCAATTTTTTGCTCTGCTATCTTTTCAATTATTGAACAAAAAGTCAGGAAAAAGATAATTGCCATAATGGAAGAATTTTAACTCGTTATTACATGTCAGAAGATGATTCAATATTTATTTGCGCCTCATAGACTTCTTATTTTCTTTCATAAACTTTGCAATTTCCCAGCTGGTAAATATATATATTCATAACTCCAAAATAAGGGTACCCGATAATTAGATATATAAAGAAATTAGGTAAGAAAATATGGAAGAAAATAAATATATGTTGTAAAAATTAATAAAAATTAATGAATTTCTTAAAAAGATCCCCTAGTTTCAAGTAATGCACGTTCGTATGTTATATCAAGTTTCTACAGAAGCAGTGTTGTTAAGTCGCCTCAGTTTGTTAAGGGTGCATACAATTCAATAAAAGCTTAAACAGTACAATTTTTAAATGCAATGACAAGATTGAATACCATAAATCGCAAACTACTGATGATAAATTTTATATGAAATATTCAAAAGGAGATAAGTGGCGAAATATTTTGGCTTCTGGAAATGACTAATTTGCAAAATAAAGCTTTTGGAAGATTGTTTAGAAATGAATATCAAAAACCCAGGGAAAAACTCATTCATCAACTATCTGGTATACTTTTTCAATTACATTTTAGGATAAGCTACGCAGAATTAGAGAAAATTAAGCAAAATTGATTCCCCCCCCCTGTGATTTGGTTCAATTTATACAGATTATATTTTGATTTTATGATCAAATATTCTATGCATAGCCACTTTCGTTTTTGAGTTATATGTTTGCATACTCAAGGATAAACTGACCGTCAGATAGTTCATACTTTACTCAAACTGACAAAAAAAGCAGTACACTTCTATAGTTCTAGTTGTAAAACATTAAGACAAATTACACTAATCTTGTTAATTATATTTTTGAATAAGAGGGTAAGATAAAGACTTTATTGGGTAGGATATGTATTTGAATTTGACAGAAATCTAAAATTTCATGTAGCAGCAATGTACCAACTTTTATCCTTCTAACTAGCTGCAGTTTTGCGCTCAGTTCACGGACAATCTACAGAAAACATTATAAAATTTCTTCACCATTTCCGAAATCTGGAAAATCTAAAACTCGCAAATTCATCAAAATATCGCAGTCTAATGGTTGTGGTCATTGCAATACTTCCTCTTCCTATTCTTTGAATACGAGAGAATAGAAATGTAACAATTTCATACAGTTTCTTTTTTTTTTTTTTTTTACATAATTTTGTAATGTATCGAGTAATTTCTAGACGTCCTGTATAACGGATAGCTAAAAACATTGGTGATTTTTCATCATAAAAGTTTCTTTAAAACATTTTTTTTAAGTTTTCATACCGTTAATTAGTTTTAATGCGTAATTAAACAAAGTGTTCACAACTTGGATTTTAAATAAGAATATTTTCTTTTCAAAGTGAAAAAAAATTTTTATATAATTTTATTTTATTATTTTTTAAAAGCTCCTTCAATTCAATCTGATACGCAACAGTCTCTTTAGCAATTTGCCTCTTAAAAATAAGACTTCGTTCCATATACGGATCAATGTTCATAAAGAAATCGCAAACCTCATGCCATTCTTAAACCTTCACTAAGATTTTTCAAATTAAATGTCACGTTTCCAGTCATTGTTGAAGCCTCTTCTTCAATGGGCTGTGAATTTAACATTTCCTCCAAGTCGGTTTCAGTGATATCTTCATCTTGCGATTCAAGCAATTCCTGAATGTCACTGGATTCTATCTGTTCGAACCCATCTCGCCCTATTCCATTCGCGATTTCGGCTATGTTTGCATCAAAGTTTGAACTCGTACAGATTCTTCGCTATTTTCCGCAGTCAGAGCAGGTCAGTTTTTTCCAGCATGACTTCAATTCTTCCAATGATTCTTTTATGTTTACGATGCATTTTGCTATGTCAAATTTCTTCCAGCATTCCATAACATTCATATCAGGATTACATTCCATATTATCCAATTTCATTTTGAAAGTTCGTGTAATGTAATAGAGCTTAAAGGTCTGGATTATTTCTTGGTCCATAGGTTGAAGCAAAGCCGTCTTGTTGGGAGGTAAAAATAGCATAGTTTCAAGTTCACTAGGATGACCTGGTGCATTGTCCAAAACTAGAAATGCTTTAAAGTATAAATTCTGTTTTTTTTTTAATAAGTTTTAACTTCAGAAACAAAACAATTCCGGAACCAGTCAAAAAAAAATAGCGCTTGTTACCCACGCTTTCTTATTAGCATGAAAAAACACTGGCAGGTTGGATAAAGAAACCACGAATAAAGAAATTTTTAGCCGCGAATATATTAATTGGGTTGCACTTTTTTAATCCGCGAATAGTGAAAACGCGAATGAAGGAAGCGTGAATAAGGAGCTTTTACTGTAATATATATATATATATATATATATATATATATATATATATATATAATATAAATTTCAAACTGTCTATGTACTAAAATATACACAGTCTCTCTGTATATCTACTATCTATTCACTAAAAATATCTTTACTTATACAAAGTTTCTATGTGATTAAAATAACTAGTTCATTAGTAATTTAAACCTCCTGTAATATTTCAAGGATATGCACTCATAAAATGCACTCATGGATGCGGATATGCACTCATGGGCTTCCGGTATGAATAAATAATCTTCCATCACGAATACAAAAGTCAGTAATAAAATATCCATCATCGTTCCATTTACCAGTGCGAACTATGAGTCTTCATTGTAGAGGAAAACACAATTTTTATATCCTCTTAGGAAGAGAGAACAAGCTTACTTATACCGTGACTTACTCATGACCTACATACTATTGATGAGTATTCAATAATGGCAAATCTAGTTTGAACATTCAATCTATACACAAATGGCGCATATTTTGATTGAAATATTCTTGTAATCAAGTTTTAATACTTGATCTTAACTACACAGCATTAGTTTCAAGAACTCATTGAATAGACATATTTTTGGAGCTTAACTTTTTTGAAACCATTTCCTTTTATTTCATTCAGCGATTAACATTTTATACATGATGCAATGCCTTAGATTTGTTCAAAATGAGATTTTTCAAAATAAAAAATAAGCTTTAATTCTAATGGTTTATTCAAAATTAAATACTTAACAGCACTGTAAAATGTATATTTGATAAGACAGTTGTCAAATCTTCTTTTCTAGCTTCTAAATCTATACCTTCTTAGAAAGAAGAAACACGTATCGATTCACAATTAAGTAGAAAACTGCATAGGACTTGACAAAGACAAGAAAAAAAATCGCTACTGAATTACGAGGCGTTGCATTTATATAAATTAACAGAAAGAAAACAAACCGTAACTCAACGTCAGCACTGACTGAGCGTTTGAATTTTTCTCTAGACGATGAAAACTGCTAAATTTACTGAAAATGTTCTCTTCTTACAAAAAGAAAAATAAAGATGGCCTTCCTTTTCTGTATAATGCAAATTTAAGGGCACTGATCCTTACAAGTAAAAATACTTTTTTAGTAAAATTGATTAATGTTTACTATTTTGAAAATTCAGGAGCATTGTCGAAGTTTTGGTAATGACTCATTTGGAATATATCCAAACTTATACCTTCAGAGGAATCATATCCATTCAGCAGATTTATTTAAAAAATGCTTTGTTGCATGAATTATCAAGTTTCCAGTCGGTTGTTAAAGACGAATTCGATAAGAAATGTCTCTTTTTAACACAATTTTAACGGTCAGCCATGAATGAATTTTTCATCGAATAATACATTTCTTTTTTGCATGGAAGAATAAGATTTCTTCAAAGTGTTCCCATCCATTATCAATTCCATGAGTTTCCTTTGTGACACATAAACGCGTAATTTATTAAAATGATTGATGCTACTGATTTTCAAAGATTCTGCGGAATTTTTAAATGTTCCTCTCTTGCGTCATATTTTCATGACATTATTAAAAGGACTTTAACTATTAATTAAGAAAATTGTAGTGATTAATTTCATTCTACAAGAGTTATTTTTGTTCATTTAAAAAAAATTTCGATTTTTAGAAAAGTATTACTTCTTATTCAGTTCATAAGTCAAAAGATTTTTCTCTAACTTTTATTCATTTTGAATTGTCTTTTTTTTAAATGTTATGGTTATTGGAGTCAATTTACATGCTACAAGTGGGAAACAAAATCGAGTTAACATTTAATTTCAAGTTCTATTATATCCTCCTATGACTTAACGTTCCAGTTTCTCCTGAGTAGGGGAATCTCTATAGGTTATAAAATTAAATTGAAGCGGTGTATTTTATATGCATCACTTGAGCACAAAATGACACTTTTGGATTAATTTGTAGGCATTCTCATCTTTTATTAATAGTCAACACATAATACTCTTATTTACTATATTTTATCTTTTTCAAGTCAATAAAAATGAATGAAGGCAGTTATTATATACATTAGATACTACAAATAGAAGCGGTACATTTAAATTGCGGCACTTGAGCATGAAATGACTTATCTTGATCATTTCCTTCGGTGCCCTATAATATAATGACATTAATCCTTTTTAATGGAATCTCAAAAGTGAGTAATAATTATGAAGAGGAGAGCGAAATTAACAATCTTCATTTATAAAAAATATGCGAAACTGCGACAATATCATTCACTAATTAGTAGCACTCATGTCACTTCAAGAAAGAGGCTTTTAATAAAACTTTACTGAATAATTGAAAATTAAAGAGAAACATCCATTCAAATATTTAATAATTGTAAAACTTAAAATTTAAAGCTTTATATTATTCTGCTTAAAAATTAAAAAAACCTGAAATTTCCCCAAAACTTTTATTTAGTCATAATTATAGCTTTCATGTAATTAAAATTCATTAATAAAATTTATTTAAACCGAAAACTTTTCTGCTTCGGGGTTAACTACCGAGCAAATAAGCGTTTCTTCCTAGTTCACTTAATTTAAAAGTCTAGATACTAATAATCAAGCAATCTACTCAATTGCACGATGTGCTTGGTTGATATCGAACATTTATAATCAAGGAAATTTGTAATAGTTGTCCTATCAATCAGACTGCTTTTAATTAAATGTCAAACGACGGTATGAAGAGGAAATTGTCCTCTTAGAGATTGCAAGAAATAGAATGAGGACAGCAGTTTTGAGATATATGTATCGACAATCTGAAGCTTGAGATGGTTATGACGGCAATAAATTTTGCATAAATGCGATAAATTTCATGAATTTCGAAGCGAATGGAGCCTTCGCCATGCAGATTATTTGATCTCGTTTGCAGGTGTCAAATATTTCCCTGGAAATCTATCATCTGGTTATTTTATTAGTATTTGAAGAATTTTTTTTCAGATCTAAGCATTAAATTGTGTTTTATATGGATTTCTTTCAAAGCTAATGCTAGAGAAAGAATCAATATTTTAAATTTAGATTGAATAAATCTGAGTTTTAAATGTATTGACATATGATCCTATTCTTATTAACAAAAATAATTAAAGATTGCGTTTTAATTGCTATTCTTGAGAGAAAAATCAGAGTAGTCAAGATAATTCCTCTTAACTATTTATAAAGTTTGATTATGCCTACTGTATCATTTTGCTTTACCCGGTAATCAGAGCAGATGCAAAAATGAAATAACCTTTTGAACTAAATAAATGTTTTTCAATTAATTATGCGTGGTATATTACATGAAGTGTTGTAAAATACTTCATGTTACTCATTTTTAATGTGAAGCATAAGATTTTCTATCATATTTAAGATGCGAGGAATAAAATTGCAGTAAGTGCCTGCCTAATAAGCAATTTTTTCTTTCCTTCAAAAGATATTTTTAAAGTACCTGTAGCCATTTTTGAAAGTAGTACTCTTTTATATATTTATGCATATATTTATCCTTATTAAACACGCATATAAAAATGCATTTAGCTAACTAGATACCTACTCATACCATTAGTGACAAAAATAAGTATTTAACAACAGGAAAGAATTTTTCTCTCGAATTTGATAGTAAAAAATTCTTCAAATCAAACTACTTAATTCTAAATGTAAATCGATAACCATTTTTAAAATCTACTCAGAAATTCATATTATTAAAATAACTCTCTTTAAAGTAAAATATTATAATTATTGGGGTGAAAAATAAATCCCAATCATTCCTTAAAATCACAGAAAATAGTGCAGGAGACTACTTTTTTTTTGCTTCATAGATAATACATATATTTCTACTTTCTGAGAAGCCTTTATTAGACGGTCAGTTGAAAAGCAATATTTTCGTCTCTTCTAAAGAATTGAACCGAAATATTGCCTGTGAGTATCGTTCATAAAATTCTTATCACTATACTCTCCTCAAATAATAGAAAGTACTTGAGATTGTCCTAAGTGCTCCTATTTTGTCTGTATTACTCTATATATTTCAAAGCTTCTGTTACTTTCTATACTCTACATTTTTCATATTATCTATTGCTTATTATATCTCATAAATATTTGACTTTTTTACATTCTCACACACGCAAGTAAATTAAGAAAGTACTATAAATGTCAAATAATTAGACTTCGAGGTTGTAACAAATCTCAACTCTTCACAACTCTGAATCCAAAAAACATTTTTGAAATTTTATTTGTCTGCTAACATTCTTACTCAAAACTGCTTTAAGAAATATGAATGAAATTTGGTACTTGGTCTTTACAGCAAATCTGTACATCTGTGAAAATTTGAACGAAATCCATTCTGAGGAAATTTGTCTATTTGTTTATCCAAATGAAAGCAAATGACTATAAAACTGAAAGAGCTAGATGGATGAAATTTGGTACAGTTTTAAGCCTGAAATGTATACCTGTAAGAATTTTGAACCGTCAAATTCGTCAGTGTGTAGATTGTCAGTTGTTTATACATTCACTTGCACTTAAGCACCATGACTCAAAAATGTGACGGCTTAGATGAATAAAATTTGGTATATTATTTTATTACTAAAATAATAATTCTCAAATTTTCATAACATTCGTTTGAACAGAAAGTCCTCTAAATGCATTCACTGTTCCCTGCAGTGAATTACGAAGTATGAAACACTCATTCGAAGTTGAAAATAAAACTTTTGAGCCTTCCGGTCGTTCGTGGACTTTCCCATAAATTGTATCCAATGATGGGGAGGGGGGAAGGAACATACTTATTTGGGAGCATGCGAGAAAATTTCTGGAAGAATATTTTCCTTGATTTTTAAGTTAATATAATATTTTGATTTTTCGGTTAATTGCAATTGTCATGTTGGAATTTTGTTTCATACAATTTTTTTTCATATCGCTTTTAGGGTACAGTACTATTTCCGATTAGTCTAAAGCATTCATTATAATTTTTTTTATTTTGTGGTTTCACTTATATTTTCTTTTCTCACCAACTGCTTGGCTTCTGCTTGCCAATATATGCAGTCTTTATGATATTATGATTTATAATTTAAGGTAGTTATGTAAAAACTGAATTACAGAATGGCGTCATTTGAATGAATTAACAAGCGTATTATAGATATTGGGTTTGTCATTACAAATATATTATGGATTGCGTCATAATAAAATAGTATCCAATATTTTGTCCAAATTATATTACTGTTTTTTTACTTGAGTTATGTTTGAGAAAAAGATCTTTTTCATTAACGATCCGCAAAAAGTGCACTGCATTTAACATATAACTTCCAATCGGTATTTTTTATTGTCATTTCCTGTTGCCTCCTGATGTCTCAATGTCGTTAATCCGCTGGTTTTATAGTTGCTGTAAACATAATGCCGCAAAGGAGGCGAAAAGGGATATGAAAGTGCGAGATAAAATATAAATAAAATTGTTACATACCTACATGCATATATTATATAAAAAATGAAATCAACGAATAACTGTAACGTTACTTCATTTTATGCATATAATCGAACTCAAAAAGGAAATTGCATTGAAATGTAGTGCAAAGTGAAACAATTGCAATGTGTTTTAGCATATTATAATGAATATCATAAATAATATAAGCTTCAAATTTTAAAACATTAACACTGAAAAGGACCTCCACCAGCAATATATATATATATATATATATATATATATATATATATTATTATATTATTATATTATATTATATTATATTATTATATTATATTATTATATATATATATAAACGAAAGGGACAAGGACCACAGATAATACGATCACATTATAAAATTTGTGGAGATTTTGAAAAAATTCTGGGCATTTATTACCGCGACAGTTTTTATTTTTTATTGTATTTTTTCTCTAATACTTTAAAAGTATGAAAGAAAATATATAAATATACTCGCATTAAAACCTTTAACAAATAAATCTTGAATATATACTTAGCAACTAAGTTTTTATAATTGCCTTGATATAAAGCCAATCAATTTGAAATACTTTCTCAAGAGCATGTTTGTAATTTATCGTAACTCTTAACAGCGTATAACCAAGACAGGAACAACAAAACACTTTCATCCTGATATAAAAGAGTAATTTTACGTGAGTAATTTGATGGCTCAACCTTAAAACACGACACTTTATTGTCATTTGGAGCAATGTATTTTCGTAGACTATCAAAATATGATGAACGAGTTCCCAATATTTTTTGTCGTGTGAAAAGAATGGGCGTTCCCTGAAAGGTTGGTTTGCTGTACAGAGACAAAACCAGCAGGAGGGACTGAAAAATGACAAACTTCAGACGAAAATAAATGGCAAACAATTCATGCGTCATCTCTAAAATAATTATATATTTTTTTTTTGCTTTGCACACCTTTTAAGTGTTTAATATTTCTCTATAAAATCGAAACGGTTACATAAGCTGCTAGTGGTATTTTTTTTTTAAATCTTCATTACCTTCATAAATTTTATCAAAGTTTCATTAGAAAAGAAGCAAAATCCGAATATAAGTTTATTCATGGAAATTTAAATGTATACTATTTTCTAAAAATTCAAACCAAGATTTTCCAATTCTTTCATAATTTATTTTAAAGTGCACCGTTAATTATTTCAAATCGAGTCATTGAAATTTGAGAATTAATTTTCATTCAGTATTCACTTCCTGGATAATACAGAATTGGCGGTACTAACAAATTAACAAACCCTTGGCCGATGACGGATCATACCTTTTTCTGAAGGGTTCGGAAATGTGCTACTCCTTACGCATAGGCTACAATGCCCAAAAGTACTGTTCGAAGCATAAGATTCTTTTTGGCTACTTAAAATTTTTCTTTCCAATGTAACATACAAGGTAGATGAACGTTTTTTGTATTTCATCGATAAAAATGCTTTAATGAAAAAAATAATTTATAATCCTAAGAAACATACGCCTTCTTGGCATGTTTTGGGATATTTTTTCTGTATTTAATTTGTAAATCTCAAATGAATGTGGGCATTTCAAGTTTTAACCGAGTAAGTAGTTTTTGGTCATTTCGCACAATGCAGTGATCACTTTTATTGATATCAACTCTTGATTCTCAAATCATTTGAAAGTAATGCATTTTTACTTATGAAATGGTCTACTTGGGAAATCAATTGGCTAGTACTCTGAATTACTTGCGTTCATTCACCAATTTTAAAACATTTATTACTCGATACATATTGGATAACCACTGAAACATTGCACTTTTTATACTGTATTCTCTGATAATTATCGGGGATTTGCAAATGATAATAGTGCAGATGTGTACAATATAAGTATATTAACATATCAATGGGTTTATTTTCATGACATACAACGTATGGCATTGATTCGTTTTATAAACAGCATTAGCAACTTTCATTCTATTAACATCCTTAAAAAAATTAAACTAAAGTTAGTTCCCCGTCAATCTGACAATATTCATGCGAAAATGGGTCTAAAAAAGAATTTCAAAAAGGACTTACGTTACGTCTTTCGTTAATACTCACCATGTTTGACCTAATCCATACAAACAAAGGAGTGAGAGAAATAGTACGCTTTAAACTCAAATAGCCTAAAAATCCAGCCTGAATATTAGTAATGCTAAGCCTGACGTCTTCAACCTACCAAGAAAAAGATATCCCTTCCCCGCCAATGAATCCTCAGTAATCTAAATGACAGTTGTTGTGATATTAATACTAAAACTAGAATGCTTGGAGTCAATATCGGTTAAGCCCAATCCTATCTGCCGGAGGTAACTCCCATCATTGCAATGAAGACAGTTGGCCCACAATCATTATACCTTCAGGAGAAGTGCTAACGCGTTTACTTATCAGGTATCCTTCGTGATGTCTTAGGTCAAATACCCAAACATTAGTGTTTCAGAAAATTTGGAAAATGCAGGTGCTACTCAGAAAATGTTCTCCATATTTGACGACACTTCTTGATAACGAATTCCTCCCAAAATAGCAGTAGGTAAATTCCTAAACGAATTGTACAATATGTACAAATTTGAATCTAGCTTGATTTTAATATTTTTGGATTTCATGATGTTTAAATTTACATTAGAATGAGACTAAATTGATGTAAAATGGTACTGATTAATTTAATTCTACTTTCCGGTTTAGCCGATACATTAATTTAGCACTAATTTACTATGCTTTCTAGTGATTTTTGAATTATTAGTTCATGATTATTTCAGGATATATTCCTCATAATATAACTATCCTTTTCCTTCCATTCTTGCAATATCTGTATCAGATTTAATACCAATGAGGTAATTATTTTCTTATCACTATAAAGAAGCTCTGCTTTTAATTAATTTGTTTTCTTAATGCAGGTGATAATTTAACTCCTCCGGATGACAGTGACATATCTTCGGATACAAATACAGCATCTTCGTGAATAGTTATTTAAGAAGTGATTTATTTCAACGTAATAAATCTTTAGCAGAAGCATGTAATTTTCTAAGCAACGAAATGATAATCTATTTTGAACATTTTATTTCCAGCAGTTACAACTTCTGAAAATTCGATGCCTGTATTTCATTGGACATTTCATTCATTTACATAAATGTTGCTAAGTGATTTTAAAATTAAAACCATTGAGATTCTGGGTTGTGATAGGCAAATAACATAAATGGACTTTATAGAGGAGTTTAGAGCTAGAATTTACCATACTCTTTATAGTGGCAATCAGAAAATAAGCAAGCCAAATGAAAGTCGGCGTATAAGTTATGTGTGACAAAAATATAAAAAATGCCCCCCTCAGAAATATTCTCCTTCTCCTAATGGTTTAAAATGGTAAATATCTACTTTAATACTGACATCCATCTGTACCTGTTATCTCGCGGGCCCTCCGGTTTTACTGAGCCTAAGACTCAAAAGTTGGCCGGTCAGGGGTGTTCCGCTATCTCTGTACCTGTTATCATACCACAAGATGCAAAATAATATTTCAATATTCTTTTAGGAAATATGCAGGATTATGAAATATTATCAAGAATATTTTTCCAAGCCCTTTTTGTATTTGTACCTGCCAAATCAATAGAAAAGTTTGAAGCAAAACAAAAAAATCAGTGATAAACTTTGGAACACTAAGCAATTAATAAGCTCTATCCAATATTTTTGTCTTATTTCATACACGAAGCTAGTGCCATCATTTAACGAATGAAGCCATAATAAGTGATGATGTAATCATGAGGCTCCTATTGCAGTCCAAACAAAATTTGATTCTTTTTGTCAATTGTATTTACTTAATTTAGATTTATTGCTCCATCTTCTTAAAAAATCCAAGTGGTGAAATTCCATTAATCATTTCAATGCAACTCTGAGCGAATCAAGACTTACACTCATTGACCTCCAATTGACTTGAATGCCTTGCATAGGTCTCAGTTATTTCTGTTTTTAATGTTTAAATACTCTACTGTAAATTTATTAATTCTGTGAATGATGTTTTCTTTGAAAATGTCAGCAAAATAATAAGGGAGTATGCTCTGTATTTCCAAGGTGTTTATTAACATTAGTTATTATTTTTTTTATTAAAGAAGTTCGTATTTTCTCCATTTCAAAACACAATTCTGAACTGCTGCTCATCGGTCAAAAATAGCACTGTGCAACAATGCTTTTGAAGACAAAATAGCACCGTCTTTCCATACAAAGTAATTGACAGCTACTTTAACAAATGATACACTTGTATAAGAACATATTAACCTATCAGTTAAAGACCCGCATTCTTTGTTAATTCTGGATTTCAATTAAAAGTAAACGAGTTCTTTTAAAAGGAATTACTTCTTAAAGTCAACTACTGCATCTATAATTTGCAAGGTTGACCAACATAGCCCTTTTAACCTTAATTTTTGGATAAACAAAATGATATTGCATTCAAAAAAGAAACTATAAAAATTTAAATTATTATTCCTACGATTAATTGTTTAATAACAAATTTTTATGATGTGACAACAACGTGTCCATCGACATGTTGAATCCTGATTAGTTTCGTTCTAGATACAGCCTTTTGAAGACTCTCTTCCTATGCAAATTTTATTTTCCTAATACACATATTGATTATTACATTCATACTGTGTACATATTTTTGTTTGCAATAATTTAAAAAAACCTGGAATATATGGAAAGTAAAAAAAGTACACAACTTTTAACTAAGAAAAACAAATTTTTAAATGTTTTTATGACAGTATTTTACGTAGTTGTATGAATAATGTTAACAATCGCATATCTTTCGCTGAAAGAATTTCTACAAAATCCTAGGGAAAGCTGAAATCTGACTTTTTTTCGTTATATAAGGGGAAATCAAAATTTGCGTACTTCATAAGATATTCATGCGGCCTTGGTCGTCCCAGCATTCTAGAAGGTAGAGCTTACACTTTGATAACAAGAGCTAATTCCATACGGCAACCACTAAATACTCACACGGATTCGCACCCACTCATAACTGGCGATAACATTTGCGATAACACACAAATGACATCAGTCCAGTTGACACCCCAGTTGCAAAATAGGTGTTAATGCATGTTGTCTCGTATTGTGGTAAGGTTTCTTTTTCTCCTGCAAAAAGGAAAAAAGAATTAAAAATTTCTACTTCGATTTCGCCGTATATCACATGAGCCTTAAGAAACTAATGGTTTGATAACTAATGATCGACGTTCAATAAGTAAGTCAAACATTTTTTAAATATTTAAACTTTTTGAAAAGTTGTTTAATTTAAAAGTACGATTCTGTAAGAGAAAGATACCACAAATCTGAATACTTTACACACAAAATACCTTTCAGTAATGGCTCTTCGAAGAAATTAACTTCAATCGCGAAACGGTTAATTTTGAGATATCGCATGAATTGGCTAAGATTCTTCTCGTGAGAATCTGTCAAATTCATTAAAAAAATGAGATATACATAAAATCTTTTTGAAAATATCTGCTAAATTAGTACGGATTTTGGAATTTTTTGAAAGTGTATTTGTTTCTTTCAGTCATATAAATAAAACGTCCAACACTTTCCAATAATTATATGTATTACACGAAAGCTTAAAAAGCTATTTCTTAACATTTTGTTTGCATAGAAGAAATTGATAATGATTAAATATTCTACTAATTCTCTAAATTTTTCATTTTTTAATGTTTCCTTTGTTTAACATTAAATATGTACGTGCAGAAATTCTATTCAAAAAGCAGAAATAACAAAAAATAAAATATATCCGGAAGGATTCCACATTTAAATTGAGTAAAATAAAAGTTAGACGAATGGAAAGTTGACGAAGATGTAATGTATCTTTTGAAGAATACAATAATCATATTCTCAGAATAAAAATTCAGCATTCCCTTTCAGTCATGATATCAAGCATATAAAAAAAAATTTCTCGCCAGAGAATCTTGGAGCCTCCCAAATGAGATTTTCTGTAAGACGGGAAAACTCGTCTCTCCAGATATTTTGTGTATTCTAGCCAAATATGAGCAGTTCGTATTTCTTCAAATACGGTCTCATTTTGAGGAATATACTTTTTGAAGCACAAAGGCATTAGTAAACGACGAAGGAAAATGGAAAGAATAATTGCCACAAAAACAGGTTCCTTTTTTTTTTTTTTTTTCAAATGACAGTAATTATGAATTACTACGGCAGTGTTGAAATCGAAACCTATATAACATCTAATAAAGAGTATTTTTCTAAAATGTCTGGATTGTCAAATTTGTAATTTATTCTGTCAGTTAAAACTTCGTGTACTTAGATAATCCTATATTGGATTGTTTTTATGAGGTGGGTAGAAAATCTTATTTAAACCTTATTACTTTTTTCTTTTTGAATTTAATAAAGCTACATTATATTTTATCATTATTTCATCTTGTATTCAAACAAAGATCAAAATCAATGTAACTATATACAAAAATTGATTAAATATGTTGATGTTATCAAATAATAATCCCGGAAAAATGTTCCTTTCCTTACTTGCGAAGCCTTTGTATATTAATTGATGCATCTACTATACCACCATCAAAGTTTTCATACCTTATTTTTTAAAGACAAGTAAAAAAATTTTATTATGGACTTCCAAGTTTGTTTTCCTATTTGTACTGCAAAACTAATACCAATTCATTGATTTTTCCTTCTGCTAAAAGGAGCCAAAATTATTTCAATGGCTTCAAACGTGGGAGAGCTTTCTTTTCTTAAAAAAATTCATCTCAATAAAAGATCTTGTGTTTCTTTTAGCAACATAATAAAGGTTAAAATTGAAATAACATTTAAAAGTTACGAAGAAGCGTAAAAACTTTCAGTGTAGGAATTTTTGCAGGAAATATATGAATGAATGAGAATGAACAGTTTCTTTCTAAAATGAAAAACGTGTATCAATTTCGCGAAGCTGACACGTCCTTCCCAGAGGATATACTTCTTTGCATGGTGATAAATTGAATTTAAAAGGGCAATTACTTATATTAATACAAACTGCATTATATGAATATTGTATTGAACAATAAACCAGGCTATAAAATTCAAAAATTCAAAGTAAACTGAAATTGCGTAGAACGTGCCTGTGAACTGATCAACGAATCTTGTAATTACCAATTCTTTGTTAAACTCCGATTTATTCTTGTTTTTGAGTTTAAAAGTACAATAAGTTTTATAGCTCTTTCATCACTTGAATATATAAATATATCACGATCAAAACCAATGTAACCATATAAAAAAAATAAACACCTATGGCACAAACATCATTACACATACCAGTGTTCTACATCCAAAATTTCAGATTCTAAAATTTTAGAAAAACTCAAAATTTCTAAGGTTACGCCTCAAAACGCTTACTGCTGATATACCGGAATATGTAACGATTAAGGAATATTCTTTTTTTTCTTCAGTTATAAAAATTCTTTCAATTATAAAAATAAGACTAATAAATGCTATAAATTAAATATGAAAATTCTGCAGAGGTTTTGTGTTTATTATTCTTTAATGAGAACCTAAAGTTGTGCTTTACTTTTTAATTAAAATTTCACTACGTCATAAATTTAATCATGACTCTTCAAGGCTGCCAGAAGCCCAGCTTCATCCTGAAAACAACTCCTAAAATTTAATTTGCGGTATAACTACTGCACTGCAAGTAACTCCTCCAATGACTTGCGAGGAGGTATTCCCAGAGCAAAGTTTCATCTTGAAAGTAAATCTTAAAATTTGAATTTCCATAATCCATGTTTATTCCTCCTAATTGACTAAATGTTTGACTACTAAAACCAACTTAGAATTTTAAAACAAAACAAAAGCTAAAGTGAGCAACTTAAATCATCAAACATTTCCGTGATTAAATTAAATCATGAATGATTATTGTAAACACTTGATCTCGGTCGGCAAATCTGTCTTGCAAGGAAATATTAAAATTAAATATATCATTTTAAATTTTAAAATAGGATTATTAAGAATGCCAAGTTTTGGAATAAATTGTTTTGAATAAGCATTGAATGAACCACGTATATGAGCACTTAGATAAAAATAGATTCTAAGGAATCCTTAAAAATCGACAGTAAAATCTTTGAAAAAATTACTCCCTTTTTTAAAATCTTGAAAGAAAAGTTTCTAAGCGCTGATAAAGGAAAAATCGTGGGTTGGTAAGTCAGGCAAGAACTAACGACACTTCATGAATTTAATCAAATTTCTCCTCTTCTTAGTTTCGCACATGAAATTAAAAATCTTATTTGAATTTTTTCAATTATTTTTCTACTGCCTTCTGAAATTTACTTTCTTCAAGAAAAGAAAGTTTTAGAAATTGAATTTTTGCAATGACTTCGTTGTAATCCCTGAATTTAATGCACCAACTTTAATATGTACTCCCTTGTTTAAAGAATAAAACGACCAGCTCTTAACTATTCTAACACTTAAGGAAGTGCGACATTCGTCTTTTATACTTGAACAATTAATCTCTATTTCATGTAATATTTAAGTACGTCGTGTGAAGTATTTAATTTTAAAACAGTAAAACAAATGGTAACACTTACATGACATAACAGTTAACGCAAGCCATTACGAATATTTAAAAACAACTAATAGTTATAAAAAGAATCATATTTCTGGAAATTGGCATAAAATAAAAAAATCTTATTTCTACTTTTAAGAACACTTGTATGAAGAATACTTTAAATATTACAAAAATAAGACAAAAGCTTATAAGAATAATAGAATTAAATAAAAAAGAATATAAGGAATTTTAAATTTCATGTCATTTGATATTATGCTTTCAGGATATTCGAGCAATGTAAAGAATTGCTTACTTACATAAAGAGTTTTTAGCAATTATTAATTTGCTCAGAAGACATCTTTTTAAAAACTTGGCGGAAGCAGCTTATATTAACCAAATATCCAAGATTCTATTTTTAATTTTTTTTAAATTCAAAATTCTCGACAAATGTAAAAACAACTATGATTTCATTTAGGTTTCTACTTCAATTAGTTTCTCCATGAAACTAAATCCTAGAAACTAAAATTGAATTATTGCTTCTCGCCCCTCAACTTGGAGTGCAACTACTCCAATTTGTGCGCAAAAACCAACTCCATTGTTCACCATTTGAGTATCCAGGGAACTGGCGTCCCTCTTGATTGATATTCGATCAAGCGATTAATCGCTATTTTAGGTGCTTATTCCCGGGCGATGACTTTTTCTACCAATTAAACGTTGAGTTCTTAACGTGAGCGAAATTCTGAAATCTTTTCATCATTTGCATAGGGTGTAGGGGTTGTGTACGATTTCATTCGTGCTTGGTACGAGCACTCGAGGCACGTGTTCAGAAATCTTCATCACCTGCTACAGTAAAGAGCTCTTTGAAAAAAAGCTTCTATTATACATGATTTTCATCGAATTCATCGAATATTCATTAAATTGATTAAACTTTCTTGTCTTTTCCTTAAACTTTATGAATAAAGCAACAGACTGTTTTGTGCTAATTTTTGGTTGGCGCCGTTGTGGATCTTTAGATGGGTAGTGATTGATGAGGGAACACAGTACCCTAAAGGCATTAAATACGCAATAAAAAAAATAATAATTTATTTATGTTATTTTGTATTTTTTCCTACAATTTAATATGATGAAACAAAAAACAAATCAAATTTTAAATCTTAAAACTGTTAAATATTTACGTATAGTTTAAAAATAATAGCCATATTAAGCGCAAAAACAATTTATTTTGTTTATTTCAATTCAGAAGGAATAAATAATTGAAAAAAATAGTACAGAATTTTAATTAAGGAGAAGAAAAAAAAGTTTTCTTAGAAGTAATTCATAAGTTATTAAATCTGCTGGATAAATGATTATGCAACACTCAAAATTTATCATTCGGATAATGTTAAAGATAATATACATGGATATAATAGTAGTCATAATAATAATAATAGTAATAAATTATGGTTATGACTATTGCCTCTAATAATTTTTAGTTAATGTCATATAATAAATTAAAAGGGTAAATTGAAGAGCTTCGAATATACTAGAAAGGTGTTTTGCACACACGTGCACTCTAACATCAGATTTCAAAAATGCACAGTTGTTCCAGAGCAGGTAAGGTATGTCAAAATGTCCAAGGCAGTCTCCATGAGCAGGTAAGGTATTTCTAAACACTTTTACTTGAATTCTTATCTTCGCAGTAAAAAAGTGAAATTTCGTCAGGTAGATAAGAATAGTCTCACTAATGAAAACTGTAATGAATAAGATGAGAAATAGCAGTTCACAGAAATACAATTAACTGATGGTAGCTCTGGAACAACTGTGCATTTTTGAAATCTGATGTTACAGTGCACGTGTCAGCAAAACTCCTTTCTAGCATATTCGAAGCTCTTCAATTTACCATTTTAACTTATTATATGACATTAATTAAAAATTATTAGAGGCAATAGTCGATTAAACATCTTTAAAATCCTGGCATTCGAAATTGCACATAAGTAAAACGTCCTTTGTTGCATTATATTCTTAGATACTATGTCAATGCAAAAGAATTATCAGGTATTAAATTAGTATTTGGATTGAGTTAAAGAATATAATTTAATAATGGCACTTTTGAATTAAAAAATGGATGTTTCATATAATATATCACTTAAAATTGAAGATAATTTTGAATATATTAGGTTGTTCGGAAAGTAATTTCGTTTTTTCCTGACAAAGGATTTAATTGCATTTTTCGCACCCAATTTCATACTTAAACCGCAAAATCATTTTATGTTTTAAGAGCTGATATAGCAAGGCTTGAGTGTGAAAAAGTGCAGCTGATTCTTCGCAGTAGTTTTTGGATGGTGCCCTTTTAAATATGGAGAGCAATAAACAGCATTTTCGTCATTTTTTTCTTTTTTGCTATAAAAGGTAAAAATGCTGTTCAAGCCAGAAATAAATTAGCCAATATGTGTGGAGAAGATGTGTTAACAGTACATCAGTACCAGAATTGATTTGCAAAATTTTTCCTTCAAATGAGGAGGCCAAAACCCACCTCGATCAGTTTTTTTTTTACAGCAAAGACCAAAACTTTTATGAGCGTGTAATCATGTTACTACCAAAAATATGGCAAAAGGTATTAGAACCAGAATGGCAATTTTATAATTTAATAAATAATTTATTCATTAAACGAAAATTTCTTTTCATTTTGACAAAAAAATACGAAATGACTTTCCGAACAACCCAATAAATAGCTTTCATAATGATTCTCAAAAATTTTGGGAATATTGTAGATGTGGGAGGATTTTCTTGTATGCTAATATTATGGCAGTGGACTTTGACTTAAGTTTTTCTTCCTATTGCATAGTTTAATAAAATAAAACTATTTGCCTATTCTACAAGCATTAAATTATCTATTTAATGTTAAAAGAAATACGAGCTAAATATGTCATACAGAAAAAACTGCTCTAAATAAATGTATGCTTTTGTGTACAGATGTTTTCACCTAAGTTATCCAAACGATTCGCTTTTGAATGATTTATTACTATTAAAACCATAATTCACTTATAAAAGTAATTTTTTATATGCCGCATGAGGAAAGAAAAGGTAAACATTGTATGGGAATCATGGTAGCGCTGTTGCCTAATCTTGTGTTTAAGGTCAAATAACTGAAATTTTATTCTTCCCAAGACAACTCTTTATATGTAGATAGATATCTAAACAATGAATTTAGCATTATAATTATTCTGAATGAAATGAACTCACCCTACTATGGTATTGAAATTTGTAATACTGAGTGTCCAAAACAGGGGAATCACCACGGGAGTATCGTACATTAAAACTGATTTATTTTTATTGCTTCGTTTAAATTTACCGCATTCAAAATATTAGTTCATGCTAAAGTTGGAGTTAAACCCAATCACGATAAATATCAGTTTAACTTTCCAATTATTACTTAAGGAAATTAGTGATAATATTCCCTTTCTCTTAATTAGATTGTCTCTGATTTTCTGAGTTCGTTCAAATTTCTGAATTCATTTTCATCGTTTGATTAATGTTACATATGAATGGATAAGGAAATTTAATTTTACTTCATTTCATTTACGAAAAATTCATTTCACTTAATTTATCCTTAATTATCTTACTAGAAGAATTAAATTACTGAAATTAGTCGCAGCAGTTCATTCAAAAATACGGAAATGCGCAGTGTTTAGAACAAAGGGTGTAATTAAATTTGCCGGTGTCAGAAATTCCATTAACTTTATCTTGCTCGAATTCCTCCCAGGAAACAAGATGAATATAAGGTAACTGATTACTGACGTGTCATAGTTTTCCAGATTCGCATTTTGGATCAAAATGTGCACATGATTTCTTGTGTGGTAATAAGCAGCTTCCTTTTAAAGATAATTCATTGTTTTCCTTAACTTTAATTCCTAATACTGAAACTGTGAATTCAAGTAAAATTTTAATATTGTAAAGAGAAAAAAACGGAATAATCGAAAATATTGTATATTTTAGAATATGAATAGCGTATAAAAGCGAAACTTTAAATATCTCAAAAGTGGAATATATCCCTTTAAAAAATTAAAATCTTAATTTTCTAGTCCGCAAAACGATTACCTTAAGTTTCTTAATCTGTTCGATAAAGATTTCTTTTTATTTAAATGAGCGCCGAAACAATTTTCTTTACTATTCATTTGTTTTATTTTTCATATTGACATCCATACAACGACTAATTGTATGCATTGAACTAATGATAAAAATGACAACTGAGCAGTTATACATATTCGTACTTCTGAAGAGACTTGATCCCCCTTAAATTAAGCAAGAACTAGAGTTCAGTAAACCAGAATCTTGACTGAAATTGGTAAAATCTCGTATTCTTGGGTAGGAATGACGACCGCGTTTAGTATTATTTCTTCTCACTTTTATACTTTATTTTAGAGACAGTTTTGGCTTTTGGTATATTCTTAATTCTGAATAAAGACACAGACTGAACAGAATCTACTTCGTATGGGTATGCCCATCATATCTATACTTACGTTGCGTGGAAGTATGAAAGGTCGTCTTTGTTATCTAACCTTGGTATCCCACCAGGGAGAGATTTTTCTGAATAAGTATGTTCTCCCTTCCCAGATGGGTATAAAAAAGGCAGTGTTGCTTTCTGGGTCCATCCCGAATGGCAGGTTGTATCTCTGTATAAGGGATAGGTGCATGTACATCTTGTAAAAGGTGGGGAGCTGTTATACGCCGATGGTTGTTCCCGATATTTTATTTTACTTGGTTGTTCGATCTTGCAGCCACTCAGGATTCTAAGGCAAGATGGGGAGTTTTCTTAGTTTTCCAAGAGATTTAAAAATCACTAAGCAGCCCAACCGCAATAAGTCCTTCCGTAGCTTAGAAAGGGGACATTAATCCAACTCATCAAACCTAAATTTGGTATTTTATTTTGAATTTCATATTGAAGCTTTTACCATTACATCTTGAATAAAATAACATATTAATCTTCTTAAAACTTGCATCAAAGATCTGTTACAGATTACAATTCTTGGTCTATAATATGAATAAAGAAATATTTTGATTATCCATAAATGTTCATCCCAAAATATTAACTTTCGTGAATCACAAATTGAAGAAAAAAATGTGCTGAAGAGTGAATAAAATAAAATAGGCACAAAGAAGTGCAAAAATAAATACATGGCATATTATTTTATTTGTAAATAAGTATTCATAAAAAATAAATATCTACTATTTATTAAGTCATAATTATATGTTTGCGTTCTCTACTGTGAATCAAAAACATATTCAAGAGGAATTTAGTGTTTTGTATCTTTTTGTGGTTATTTTGAGTTATTCTTTGATACTTTATCTTTCAGTTCCATGGATAATCAGGAGTGTTTTTTTTTAAATCGCTAAATTTTTCTTATTCAATGTTTGAAATAAAGGATTTTTCAAACATATAAATAGCATTGAAATCAACCTTTTTTTTTATTTCGACTGATAATAGTTTTTATTAGACAGAACAATAAAAACCTATTTACCTTACAGAATGAAAAAGTGTAAATAATGTTTATATGATCTTAAAATATGATTGCTTTTTGTTATATAAGCTATCACTTTCTGAGATTTTAAAGTTCCTATGTAAAGGCAGTTTCAGTGAAACATTTAATCTCTTTACAATGGTGCATGCTGAATTCAAATTGCTAAAATAAAATAGTTGCGAATGAATTATACGAATAATGTATCTAGAAATGAAAATATTTTTCTTTAAATATTTAAATTGTCTTAAACATCTTATTAAAAATAAAATGTTACGATAATATGTAATATATATAGAATAATTCTGTTATTTTCCCATAACACAATTGCTTAAATGTGAGCTGTAATTTTACGAAAAAATATTTTATAAATGTATTCAAATTATTAACAAGTAGTATCTACTTCACATTTTACTGTTTCTAATGAAAAATTATTTCATGAATTTTGAAAAGATGGATAATATGAATAAAAAATGAAAGCTGTTAACGTACCAATTTCTTTTACAAGTTTGAATCAGGATATTAATTTTATTAACATAAAAATAGAAATGGGGAAAGATTATTAAACTTAATCTTAAGTTTCAAAGGAATCTTAAGAGTTCCCTTTGTCAAATTGGAAGAAAATTTCCTATCGAAACTTCGGTTTGTTTTAAATCAAAACTTCACATCCCTGTAAAATCTCCACTACCGTAACTTTAAGTGGAAAAAATGCCTTAAACTTCAGCAGGAGAAAGAAACTAATATACTCGCAAGCAAGCATTAGATGATCCCGTCAAGGGAGTTGTTTGGCGGAGAAAAGTTGGTCCGTTGGCGACAAGTAATGGAACTAGTACGCCAAACAAGCCTGAGTTTTGATGGAGCTTAGATTTAGCGAGGCAGCCAGAGTGGATGCATTTCTCCTACAACGAGCACGAACTTTAGGCGCTTTTTCCTCAGCATCTTAGGACGTTGTTCCTCCTCTCCATCTTCCGTCACTATTGCTCCAGTTTTTTAACAGGACATTTTTACAACAGGTAGTATTTGAAATAATAAAGGCGAAAACATCGCTCACGGGACCTTTTCAACTCAACTGAATTCATTTTTTTTTTAATTCGTACATTACTTTTTAATTTCTTTTCTAAGAACTTTCAGAAATTTTTCAGAATGGAATAATAATATCGTGAGCTCTTCACTTTCATATACTATGAGAAATCAAAACATAAATAAGTAATTACTTTGAAAAATGAAATACTGATAAACTGAAATTAAATTTATAGGACCTCTTGAAGAAAAGTTTTTCTTTCATTCCATTTTCAGAGTTTTTCAATCATTTTTTTCATACATTTTAGATACTAAGGTTGGTGTTTTTAAAAACATTCCACTCTTTTAGTGATTTGCTATCTGACATTTTAAGGTGATCCGACTGCAGTTAATAACTTATACAACCTTTATTTCCCGTCATCGCATTAGTATTCCACTTTTCTACTGAAAGTTTTCCCAGAACTTTAATTTTGGACATAAACTTTTTAATACTTTTTCGTTAACAAAAATCATATTATATGAATAAAACTGTAAAGTTATAAAAGATGCTTTTTCTTTTTTTCCAAAAAACTCAAACAACGCCACTAGGAAAGCCGATTTCCAGAAATATAAAAGACTGAAGTTTAAAAAGCACTGATTCATTTGTTATTTGAAGCAAAATCTGAATGGTATTCAAAATAATTCGGTGACTTTGTAAGCTTTCGGAACTGAAATGATTGATATAGAGTATGACGTTTAGTTCAGACTGAGTGACTGAAGTAACACTTAGCTTTTGCTAAGGCAAATGTCATCTTGGAACTTTGAAAAATGTTGTTTTTTTGTTTTTCTTGCACTGTTTTGTGGTGCGTCAACCAGTTTAACAAGCGAAATGACTCCACCGACGAATCAACCATGTCCTAAAGACTGTGTCTGCTCTGGGAATCCTGATGCGCTTCGAGTTGACTGCTCCAACCTGAATCTAACCAATGTTCCACCAGACATAGGTCCAATGACATCGATTCTGTAAGTACTTAACTTTAAATTAATTTGATTATTCTAAAAATATCAATTCTATATAAATTTATATATTATTGATTAACGAAATTTATTTTATCGATAACGTTGTGTTCGCAATAAAAAATAACAAACATGTAAGTGTGTAAAATCTCAAATGATTATTCTGAAGAAAATGAAAAATGATTCACAATTTTTATTTCTTTAAAAAAAAAGCAGGTATAAATTTTTGAAACTAATAAGAATATAAAATATGGCAGAAAATTTCAAGATAATGTAACATTTAATGTATTATTCTAAAATATAATAGAATGATATATCATTAAACAAAATAAACTGCAAATTCATCAGTTTTCTTCATTTTTTGACATCCAATCGAATCAATCATAATTTTTTTAAACCTTTCTAATATTTTCATTACATCAATAAAAATACTTCAAATAACTTTTATAGCCAATCTTGTTTATTAATGCAATTTCATTTCAGTAAAGATGTCGGAATCAAATGATAAATGTTATGTGCTATAATTTAGGAGATTCTAATTCACTAAAAATATTACATTTATACTTTAGAAAAGATTTATTTTTAATAGAAATCGTTATGTTGTGTTATAATAAAATTTTCTAAAGTATTTGTATGCCAGATTTGCTTTCTGCTAAAAAATAATGGAAATTCTTTACATAACAATATTTTCAAATTATGTGTGTTCTATTTTTTTTCAGTCTAATTTATATAGAATTTTTATTGGACTGAGAGAGCCACAAATCCAACTTCATTTTACATAATATAATATATACAAAATATATTTTCATGTTTGATTTAAACTATAGTTTATTTTAAGATCTGTCTTTAAATTTATTTCAAGCTGTATGAAAAAAAAATATTGTTTTATATTCTTATAATATTATAAACTCTGTTTTTAAAATTCCTAATTCAAAGGAATAATATAAATTCTATCATTTTGATCGCTATAACTACAGCATAAATTCTATCTATAATATACAAACACATTAAAAAAAATATTTTCTAGAAAAAAAATTTCGAAAAAAAGGATTTCAACCAGGTGTTACGATAAGGTATTAAAAAATGCTTCAAATCCGAATCAATGCCGAAAACTTTCGGATCAAAATGTAATGATAAAAAAGCGAGAGGAAAAATTATTGATAAAAGGCCGTTCGTCCATCTGTTGCAATCCCAATAATTGATCTAGTCCGACCCAATACGCCCCTCGAAGGAAAGTTAACAAAATTAACACAAAATATTTTCCCTTCGGCTCATACCAGAAGAAAAGTAGCTATTAAACACAGTAGGGGAGGAAACGAAGAAATTAATTTTTCTTTCCAAGTTGTCTAATTAAAACTCTTAGAAGTTGAGAGTTGTAGGATGGAGAGGTCGTAAATATCACTAAACGGTGATGGAAACTGATTGGTAAATAACGAACTTAAATAAAATAGTTTTATTTTATTACATTTTATTAAACTTTTTCTAAATAAGATTTGCTGCAAATAAATGTTATCCCACGAAATTTCTTTCAATTAAAGACTTCAACCAAGCTATGCCAAGACAGAAAATCAAGAATTTTTAACTTCATTGCTTTTCCTTCGAGATTCCTATGCCAAATGCAAAGAATTCTAGGGTGTCGGAGAATCTTTTGCTTAAAAAGCGTTTATTTTTTAAAAAAAATGTTCGTGTATCTGATAAAAATTCATTAGTATTCCTTTACCCAATGCAAACATAACACCCCTTGAGTATTTAATAATTGGCGTTTGACTTTCTAGCTCATATGCTAATGAAGTTCCAGGCTTGGCCATTGGCAAATGAAATCGCAGCTGTAATTAATATACCCTTGAAAGTAATACTTATCGAGTACAATTAGATTGCTTGACTTGCTCCATTTCATATTCTCATTGTCATATAAATTTTTATTAACTACTAACAAATTTAAAATTTCCAACATTTTTGATACTAGCATTTTCAATATCTAGACCATTTAAAAAAACTGCAATTAAAAGAAACCGTTTTTGTCAAAAAAAATAATTAATAAATAAAACCCGAACAGGAAAAATTACTCCTCAAAAATATGTTTGAAATTTTGTTTAATTTTTCCTATATTTTCAAAACTTTAAGTAGTGGTTGAATTTATGAAAAATTAAAACCTTTACTTAAAATAATTTCACTATGAAATTTGACTTTATCCTTTGCAGAAATTCCCTCATGAGTGTTTTTTCAGGAAAAATATACTCAAGATATACTAAGAAATATTCTATTCTCGGAATATGTTAAGATTTATTCATCTTAAAACAATATCCAGAAAATCAATTTTTTTTCTTCCTAGTTTGAAATATGTAGGAATAGTGAGCAAATATTTCCCCCTTCATTTGTTATTTCTTTGAAGGTTCGTACAAAGAGTTGGGAATTTTCGGAACTTTCAAACGGGATTTAGTTATTTATTTTTTATGTATAAATTAATTTTAGAATACTTTATTTCGTTATTGAATACAGATCAGTTACTATTCTTTTCTGTCGTGTATACTTAATCTTCCAGAGTTAAACTGTTTTAAAATTCTACTCAAATGTTATTGAAGGTCTTAAATTAATCGAGGTAGTAGTTAAAACTTACATTTTTATTTATAATTCTATCGATTGAAGAACTATCAATTATGCGGTTATGTAAATACTTTTGAAACAGAGTTAAATTTATTTCAAAGACAGAAAAAATAAACTGTATAATAAACAACTGGACTGTTTTTAAAAGAAGCAATAATACTTTTTTCGTTAGGAATAATACTCCTTAAGATTTATTACCTTACTCTTTTTTACATTCCATCAGCACGTCCATGGGCGAAACTATGTACTCGGCTCATAGGACGCCAAAATGGATCAACTAGGATTTGTAATCTCTTAGGCGTCAATTATTATGTCGGACCGTGCTAAATATTTAATCAGGATTTATATAAATACGAACAAGGATATGTGTCAAATAAAGTAAAGATAAATAAGATGTTATCAAGTTATTTATTAAGTAAGCGTATTATGAGTTTACCAACATTTAAAAAAAAGTTAGAAAATGCTATCATTTAATCTTTTCAAATTTATTTATTCAAAACGTTTCTATTATGGTTCAATTTATCACTCAAAACTCGATTAATTTCAAAAATGGGAATATTTAAATAATAAATTTTTATAACTTTTGTATTGGAAACTAATTATAATTTATTTTAAAGTTTTTAAAATATTAAATTTTAATGATTTAAAACGCAAATCTTATTTTAAACCAATTTCTTTTATCGGTTCATGAAGACTTGATTATAATAAATAAAAAAATTTTGGAATAAATTAATTTTAAAAAAATTGAACAAAACTGTTTTCTAATATTATTATTTCAAATCATTTTTAAATTTCTTACTATAAATCTTCTCTTATATATTCTTCTAAATATAATTCTTCTCTCCCTTCGATATAAACTAAAAACAATTTCAATTAAGCGCTTTAGAGCCAAATTAGTTTTTGATAATCTGTCGAAAATTAACTTATTTTAACTGTCGATTTGATAATTAATTCCCCTAGAGTTATTTCGGGATAACATAAATTGAGTACATTACGTATTAACTCGAATTACAACATTGCAAGTTTTTTTTTTCAGATTTCGATAAAATACCCCATTTTTTCACTTCACTTTCAGAGTGTAACATAGTCTAAAATATAGTAAGAGTTTATTACAAAATATACTGAATAATAGAAAAAATATTAGAAAACTGGAGGTTTTAAAAAAATTTTAGATTAATTTTTTCACTGTTTTAGATAAATTAATCGAAACATTTTGCACATTTAAACAATTACTTTAATTAGTTTTTGCATTGAAAATTATTTTAATTTATTTAAAAATTCTGTATTTAAAAAAATTGAACAAAATGTTTCAAAATATTGAATTTTAAGGATTTAAAAAAATCCTTTCTTTCAAACCAATTTCTGCCACATATTTAACAAGAATTATTTTTAATTCATTATTAAGTTAAAAACAGTTTTGATTAAAATTTGTAAATTATTTAATCTTTCGAGAAAATAAAGTACTCACTCGCTACTCTTTTAGATTACCACAAATACACTCACTCAATTTAATTCTAAAAGCATTTCAACGCAGATTTTTTTCTCAAAAAAAATCTGTTTTTTTGCAAGTATAATCTAAAATTCTTTTCTAAACCTATATTTTCATCTGGAATATTTACAAAATTCAATTAAGTGCCGTTAGATATTTGACATAGGAAATATATCATTCTAAGAAAAGCAGACTAAATTATTAAATTTGAATATTTAAATATAGCCACTATTCATTTTTGGTGAAATGAAAGGTCTATAAAAGTGCTCGCTAATTCATTTTCTTTTTACTTTTAATGAGATGTTTCATGCAAATTCTAGTCTAATGGACTTAAACAAAATGTTATTTACGTTACTGAATAAGCTAAAATGAATAAAACAGGGGGAAAAATAGCCAGCATCTTATACCTTGCTTCACTGAATATGATCATAAATAATAGTGTTTTCGTCGAGAAAGTCACCGTCGAAAACATATAACCCTGAAATAAAAGCGTTTTCTTTTATGCAATTTTCGCTTTTCTTTTCATAATGTTAGCGTCGTCAACCCGGAAATGCACTAAGTGGTCAATAGAATGAACGCACTTAGATGTTTGAGTATGCGGTGCGTTCATTGACCGTTTTCCAAAAACTTATAAGTGCTTTCTTCTACATTAAAACTTTGTAATGAGCACTTAATGAGAAATAAAAGAAATGTCTCATGAATTCTGACCGCCCTCAAACTTAGTGAAATTGCCCTTTGCCTCTTTTCAAAAATAAATTAAAGACGCTTGGAACTAAAGATCATAAATTGAGCATAAGCTAACAAACACAAATTGGCACTTCAAATATATTTGGATTTCTCCTTTGATCTTTCGTTATATTTAGACAACTTAGCTAATTTTATCGTGTTCTTTTAATAAATTTAAGATAAGAGATACTGCCAAGCACTTGATTACAATGATTTTTTGTATTACTTATTTTTCAGCTAATATCAATATAACCAAAGATGTAAACAAGGAAATATAAATTTAAATAAATTTTATTAAAAATATTATTGATATCGCATGCATTTCAAAATTTAAACAATACTTTCATCTTGTTAACGAGTTACTAATCAAACGCGATTAGTAAGTTACGTGTCCTTATTTAATATTTATTAGTTTTACCTGGATCATAAAAAGCATTTTGTTTAATTTTTAAAATTCTTTATTGATTTATGTTGTTGCTTTTTATAAATGTTGTGCTTCAGATTTATATATACCTAAAATATATATTATAGAAATTATGGCAAATTAAAAAGGTTCTAATATGATAACTGCACTAGTTTTAAAACTACTTTTTCGGAACATATCATTTTTGATAGCATCATTTCTTCATAATACTAGATCCTAAATAGACATCGTATTTTAGCATACAACAATTTTTTTAATTTGTAAATGTTTTTGTGTGAATTCTCGTTCATAACCCATAATAGGATAATTTTATTTATATAATATTCTGAACAGAGAATTTTCAGTTTTAAGATTAATATTAAATATAGTTTTTCAGTATGTAAATAAATCAATTATTAAAATTTCAATTAATTCACATCTTAAACATTTATTTTCACCATTTAATTTGTATTATTGCATTGTGATATAAGAATATTGAGGGTATAATTGAGACATTATGTCATAAAACATATTAAAATGTCAAGTTGAATTCCATGGCGATTTAATAAGTGGGAAGTTTCAACTACGGTTTTGTGTGACCATTTTTAATCCATCTGAAAATGCTTTGTGTTTTCAATCTCAAAAGAACATGAATATTATTAGAAGATAGGTGTGTTTTGCAACATATGTTAAACTGACATTTTGATAGCAAGGTTACATCGAACCGTCAATAATGGTAGGGAAATTGATAGACTCGGATCCTCCCTCTTATAAATATATCGAATAAATTTATAGTATTTTTTTAGCAATTCCGATCTAATATTGGGCATTCTACAAGTAGTTACCATTACGTTAACCAATTTTTAGTTAGAGTAACGAATATCATTTAGATCTTAACAGCATATAATTAACATAATAATCCTTCTTAAAAAAATAACATAATGCATTAAAGTTCATCTGATTTAAATTATTTTGGTTACTTTATAATCTAAAAAAAGTCCATATAGGTTTTTCATATAACGCACAACATGCATTGCTTTTTAATTTGAAGCAATGAATTACTAGGCTGTGATTATTTGTTTCGACAGTGATGAGCAGTATTATTTATGTTAATAAAAACTAAATAATTCGGTTCGCAACCCGCTTATTATACTTATGTTGAATCCAACACTGATTAGATGAGATTTTGAGTAATCAGTTTCACTGTTCTGAAAGAACAAATAAATAATAAATAAAACTCTTCATTCGTTACCTGATCGTGATGACTACGAATTATATTTCGAAGCAGCAAATATAAAAAAATAGTACTTCCATAATGAATAATAATATGATTGATTATTTTTTATAAGGATATGCGTTCTTGTTGTCTTTTCACGATGTTGTATACTCTTGAAAAATTCAATTTTGATAGAAATCATCTATCAAAAGAGTCAACACCACTGTATGGGCTTGATCAAATCTCAAACAATAAATCATGTTAGAAAAACATCAAAAATAATTTTTTTCTGTATTTCGTTACACGAAAACTCTAATATTTCAGTAGCTTTGGCAACTACATTTGTATAAATCAGGATAGAGCACTTCACAATAATTAGCCAGAAAAAAGTGATTTAAATCTCTCCATAACAAATGAGTTATTCATTTAGTTTATAACTATTTCATTTCATTGTGAATCTATTTATTGTTTTCTACAAAATAAAGAAAAATCAATCTTCAAAACGATTTCTGCAATTTCTATAATTCTATAACAATATAATTCCATAAAATTTATTTTTTCAAATTGTTTTAGTTGTTGCATTACTAATCTGTTATCTCTGATTATTTAACACATTGAGATTCTTCTTATACTCTAATATTTAATTTGACTTTCTTCATTTTTGTAAAATTTGGATTGAGTAATTAATACTTCACTCGCTGCCTAGCCTAGTACAGTTTTGTACTGCTTGTGTGTGTGTTCTTGATGCAAATAAAGTATTTTTATATTCCAATAACTTTATTTCTTAAATAATCATTTCTTCGAATTAAAAAACACGTACTCCCAAATTTATACGCAATGGAATTTATAAAAGAAAACAATTGCTAATAAAAGCACGTAAATCCTAAGATAGTAAGAAAGCGATTTGTATAACAATGGTTTGCCATCAGTCTATTAATTTGATTTCAATCGAGTACGCATCAAGTTCTTTTCTCTTGAAAAGCTTTTTCAAATACCATCCAACATTGAATAGAAATCATTCAATTATCTAATGGTTTTACGAAACTTTCAAAATAATTTGAGCCGTCTTCATATAAAAAACAATTCTTAAAAAGTTTTATAAACATAGTTTATCGCTCATTAATTTAAATTTGCTCGTTATAGCGTTTCTCAATATAAAATATTTTAATCAATATTTTCCTCGTTTTCAGATGCGATTGAATTTCGAAATAAGAATTCGAGTGTATCCAATGACAACACATTATTTTATTATTTTTAGAACTTAATAAAATTTTATTAAATGATTATTACATGTAAGCGGTGTCACCTTATAGAAAATTTCAGAATTTTTTTTTAATAATTCAGAATATTTTTAAAAGTGGAAAATTATTAAAATCAAAAATATGGTTTTAAGTACGCTAAATAGTGCACTATTTTCACGGACCGTTTTCATTCAATTTATTTATCCCCAAAGTATGTGGTCACTTTTTTCAATCAGGAGCCTACCATAACCCTATTTTTTAAATATTTTTCAATTTTACTATCCCGTTTTAATTTAAATTTTGTATCAATCAAATCGTATCAAACAGGAGATCCCTGTTGTCAAATTTTATATTCTCCAAACGATCATGGGTTCAAGTTCCGACGCTATGCTATGTCCATTGTTATTGAGCAAGATGCATGCATTGAAGCGCTCTTGCTCAACCTGAAATACCGTAAACTGGAATATTCTCTGTATGGACCACTATCCGGAACTGTTTAGCCTTTCCCAGTTAGATTATGTGCGGTTTCGACAAATAAAGGATATTCTTCCAAACTAATCCTGAATAAAATTTTATTAGTTTTCTTCTTTTTTGTTGAACTTTAAATAAAGAAAACTATTAACTGGCTCTGCTTTTCCAAAACTAAGTCCAAATCGTAAAAATATAAAATTAGGTTGTTAACCGAATCAATATAAACTCAATTTCCTCGCCTTTATTTGCTCTCTCTAAGCCCTTATCACAGTTTAAACAGGATATATTCAATTACGTTAGTCAAGTATATATCCACTTAATTCCCAGGAATTTCGGCTTCGGTAAGAATTGACCAGCATTTCGTTTCATTCAGTTCTACAATAATAGAGTTAACTCATTCCTTGATACTTCGAAACTGTAGTACAAAAGATATGTCTGAGTGTCTTGTAGTAGGAGCTGTCATTGCTTTAGTATTTTTACTAGCATGTTCTTTGGATACAGTGTTATTGAGTCTATAGTAAGAGTTTTAAATGTTTTTATGCCTTGTTATAAAAGAAATGCTATTTTCACGCTGTATTTTGTGAAAATTGTGTTATTAGAATACTCAATTGCAAAAAGGTTTTCAGAATTTTTGAAACTTAGTATTTTAAAAATAGATTATCAGAATGCTACAAGAATGTAAGAGATTGACTGTATTTCTCTCTACTCTTTATTTATATAAAGTATGAAGCACTTTCCAATATTTTTGGTTAATGAAAAACTTGATAGATAAAAAAGATTGCAACGTTTAGTTTGGATATGCATTGCAGATAATTACGAGCAAACACATGAATAAAAAAAACTGCTGTTAATATCGTGAACAGAACTGCAGGAATTTACTTGGACCCAAGTCATTACAACATTTTAAAAGCATATAGAAGGTAATTCTGAATCGGTAACTGAGGGAAGAAAAATCAATTTCCTGACAAAATGCGTATAAAATCCTACGTATGAATTTCTTTTGTCATTGTATAATTGTACGGCTTTATTTCTTATAGAGATTCAGGATTTTTTTTTAATTTATCGTCTAATTTTCACTGCATGGAATGAAAAATATATTTAAACTTTGTCAAAATTAAAGTGTTATACCAAAAATTTTTGAAGTCTTCCTTTGTTTATCTATGTTGAATAATAACTGCTATAAAAGTTTATGCAACTAGAAATTAGGACCCCCTCCTGGAGACATTAAGTTTCATCTTCTGGGGATGGGAAAAAAGCATTATTTTTTCTACTCTATTTTTATTAGAACAAAGGAATTTTATAAAGAGCTTTTAAAATCATTAATTAGCTCTATACAAATGTGAATTTTTTATTTTCAGTGTTTGCTATATATATATATTTTAAATTTTAAGTATTTACTTTTTTAAATTTTGATTATATAATTTTAAAATTTATAGAAATTTGAAATCAACTTTTCTACAAAATCACTGTTATGTGACGCCATTGATATGCAATACAAATTTAATCAAACTAAGTGATTAATTGGTAATGAAGTTTTGATAAGTTCTAAAATTATACTTTATCGAAAATGGATGTGTTTACAAAATTTCAAAACTCCAGAGCTTTGATAGCATTAGCGCAGGAAAACTTCACTTTTTTTATTTAATACTTTAATTTTCATGAAGTTTATTCAAAATTTTACGGTATCAAGAAATAGACAAACGATATATTTTCAACCTTTCTAAAGACCACAATAAACATAAAAAAATATTAAAGTAAAAATAATTGTTACAAAATCCAACAAAGCATGATTAATCTCTAACTTAGGAAAAGAAAACGGAACAAATTTATCTAATAATATTTATGGTCAGATACAAATGAAACTCTTCATGTTTAAAAATCAACTAACATGTTTTTAAAAATACAAAATTAGACCCAAATCATGCTACTCTTCATAATTAATATTTGAATTGTAAAATATACCTGTATATCGAACAAAATCCAAATGTAGAAAATTCGCTTAACCAAATAAGTAACTTAATTTTGTTAAAAAAAGATGAAAATTATTTTTCACTTTTAAAAGCTAAAAAAATCATTTCATAATATTTGTTCTTGATGTTTTCATAATTGTGGATACATGGCAATCATACGTTTACTTTTTCTTTTAAATTTCTGTACACGTACATTATCCTTGAAAATTAAAGATTAATTTTCCGCGAACGATTCATTATAATTTTATTAGAATTATTTAAAATAAATTTAAATTTTATTTATGTTGGATGCAGTTGTTTCTTTCCCTATCTTTGCATAATTTTTAATTATATATTAAGCTTGCATTTATATAAACTAATACACCGAAATATGTTCAAAACCTGTACTTATAGACTCTGTTAATAAAAAGTTTTTTAATAAATCTGGAAAAAGAAACGATTTTGTATGCTTTCCGATATATTTCCATAAATGAGCACTCTCTGAATGCTCTTATTATGCATACAATTAACTTTTTTGATAGACAATAATAAAAAGACTAGCAGAAAAAAAGTTCTTCAATAGCAAAGTTTTACAAAATCGTTGCTCTTATAACTTTAATACTAGCTTTCCTGACAGCACAACATAAAGATTTTTATGGTAAACATTTTGACCAGTTTATTTTTATAAAAATGTTAATTTTGAGTTATCTCGATTCTAAAATTTCTTTTCGATGCTCTTAAAAGTATACGAGATCATAAAACTTCTTTATCTAAAATTGCAAGCACAGTGAAACTAATTAAACAAAAACACAAAGCTATTGTACAAAACTGGACAATCTTGGCAACTTGAAAAGTCAATATTTTCAGTTTATTTCCAGCTGTTACTTTAAAAAAAAGCATATCAATGTCTGGAAACTAGCATGTTCATACTGAAACTGCATCATACATGCGCCACGCATGCTGACAAAAGCCGCAGCTTACTATTTTTTCATATAACTTTAATTTCTTCCTTGTTGTATGGATTGGTAATATTTCTAGATTTCTTGGTTGTATTATATTCCATAATTTAAGTAATATTCAAATTTGATACCATATACTTCGATACCAAAACTGTCTTATAATTCTCTAGTTACCTTTTCAAATGTGTGTCAATTTATTTCTAATATGCATTTTATTTAGAGCTAACTGACAAGGTAGTTATGTATATTTTAATAATCTGAGTTTTAGTATATCTCAAAGCAATTTCATCACCATTATAAAGGTTTTAAAAAATTTTCTGCAAAAAAAATTTGTAAGCACTGTTAAAGAATATAGAATAACAGATTTAGAGTGAATAAAAAGGCGTAATCGATAATAGAAAAGTCAAGGACACGGGTTATTAAAATTTATAATTTTTGGAATGATTTTGATTAATTTTCTGAATGTTAATATAAAAATTCTAAACATTTTAATAACAATGCACTTTATAAATAAAACCAAACAAATCTTTTCGGATAAATTAATGATTTTAAACTGTTTTTTTATCAAATATATTGAATACGTTTTCGTATAATTGATATGTAGTTTGTAATACTGTACAGGAAATGGTTTATATTCACAAACACAAGGTGGAAATTAAAACACTTCTTAAAAAATATCCCTATTACTCTTTCACATGATATATATCTTTATAGTGTTCTACTTTTGTAATGAATTTTTGAATAGTATTTGTTACCATTCTTTGAGGAAGTATGACGCCAGTTATCGGAACAAAAATTCTTTTATTTTAATGAAACGCTTAGTAAACATTAAAAATTCATGTCAAAGGAAGGAGATATTAAATTTGCATTCAAATAACCTTTCTGGCATGTATTTCTTTCATTAAGAATTCAGTAGTTTATAAGAAATTCATAAATAGTTTAAGAGAAAGGTTGTTGACTTACATGTCGGTTTAACAATAAAATGTGAAAAAAACTGCAAAAGTATTTAGATTTATAAAAAGGTATGGACTTGGGAAATTAGTTATTTTTCCCCAATTATAATCATTAAAATATTTTAATTAATGTTGAATATTGTGGAAGTGTAAATTATATTATAAACTTACAAAAGTAATCATTTAATAATTAATTCACTAAGTTTAATATTTAAATTATTATACATTATGATAACTTATTTCCAATCAATGTAACGTGACTCATAAAAAAAAATTTGTTGTCTTCTTTAAAATAAAAATAACTTTTCTAAGGTACATATCAAGAATTTCATACGAATAGAAATCCAAATATTTTTTACATTTCATAAATTCAATTTCAGAAAATCAAAATATTTTTTACATTTCAAATTGAACACAGATAAGCATAATACCTTATCTAGAATCGAACTAAATGTAATCATTTTTACAAGACGGTGCTTTGAAACCAGTAATTAATTTTGATAAATTATAATAATTGAAAATATGCATTTTGTTTAAGAGGAGTCGTTTCTCATTGTTGGATCTAAAGGCAATTTGAGAAAAAAATTAATATTGGCTAAAATTAATGCAAAATTTTTAAATATTCCTTTTCTTCCTTACCTTTTTCGATTTTAATGAAACATATATAAAAACAATCGAATTTTTCTGTAGTTAAATTGATTTTGGACATCTTGTTTCATAATTTCTGCGCTGTAAAGTCTATGCTGTGTTTTTACATGATTTTAAGAAATTGTAAGAAACAATTGTTACGAAATTCTCCTTATTTCTTCTAAATTTGGAGCTAAATAAAAAATGATAAAAACGGTTGTTAAGTTTAAATTTTTAGAAAAAAATTTATTATCATTCAAATTGAAAATTGTAGTGAGCTGGTTACTAAATTTTAATTACAAATCTGAGATCTCAAAGCACAAACATTCCATTGTGTATATCATACATATATATTTCGTCGATAATATGCATTATCCGCTGGTGTGGCTGGAAAATCTGAAGTGAAGCATTTGCAAATGTCACTATCATTATTTCGCTACAATGCCAAATAACAATGTCCATCTCGAAGCAGCACTTATGTTAAGTCGGACTTTTATCTAACTATTCTAAATTAATATTCGCTCGAATCAACACTTTGCACGTCTTCCTAAGAATGAATGGCATTGATTTTTTTCTGAATTTAGTATTTGGCATTGTTTTTTAGACACATCATCAATTTTCTAATTAGAAAAACGTTGGAATGCTGCACTTTAGATGACGATTTTTTAATTAGTACGGTTTTGATTACTTTTAAGAATTTGAATGAAAAAGTAGACTGCGCTTTAGAAAAAAATAATTAAATATCAAATTTTGTTTTATAACTTTTTGTGTAATTTATGCACATTCTGAGATTTAAAGATTATACAACATCTGAAAGAATCTGTTAGTGTTATAAAAACATCTGCACAAAGCAACCCTTCTTTCAAATTGTCAAAAAATGTTAAACCAGAAAACGTTTTAAAGTGCACTTTATTTCAAAATATCTCAAAAAACGTTTTGCAAGATTCACACCCTTTTATTTTTCAGTTTTCCGATTTCCTTTCGAGAAACTGAAGAAAAAAATCACATGATCAGGGACATGTCAGCAAGTTCTGAATAAATAGGTCAGATATATTTATTATTTTGATGCATTTATCTTTGAGAGGAAAATATCAATCCTCACAGAAAGACTAAGTGATTTTAAATGATTTTTCACTTAGCTCCTTGCTTGTATTGCGCGTTTCTTTTCTAAAAAATTTACAAAACATAACAGCATCTTTTGCGCGTGATAAAGATTTTTATCTCTTGAAATGTAAACAAACGAAATAATAAAATTTTGAGCAAAATTTTAATGACGTTCATGTATTTTTACTTTTTATTGTGTAGAATTGATTTATAGACGGGTTTTATGGTAAATTTAAAGAAAATTTGTGAATGCAAGTATATTTTTGAATGAAATTTGAGCTCTATGATAAATTCTTTCCATGCATTTGAAACTGGTGCTGCCTCAATTACAGAATCTAAGGACCGAAACAATGCTGGCGTAGTACCGGATTTTGCTAAAAGCGTACTACGTTCGGGCTGGGAAAAGTTTAAATATGTCATTTGCCAAATGTCCTCCAGTGGGTGTGACGTGAATTTTGGAATTTAAAATACGTGCTCATATATTATCCTTTCCATCTGAACAAAATGAAAATATATGAAATCTTACCAAAACTTATTTATATTTGAAATGGGACTTAAACTTACTAATAGTAATTACTAAAAGTAAGTAGATATTTTAGGTATTTTCTTTTACACGTAGAATTGTAAATATTTTCTACGTGTATTTGCAAATTTTGTACAATGTTCAAGGGAGCATATTCGGTGAATTTTGGTATCATGACAACTTATTCTAATCTGGACTCCGAGAAAGATCAACTATAGGTGTATGCTCTGGTTTATTTCTCATAACTCTGTGCTCAAATATCTGGAAGCTCATATGCTATGAAAAACTGGCGATGTGATACCATGTAATATTTTGTCCCTTTCTTATTAGCTTAGTCCTGAAATTCATCATGTCACCACATAGTTTCAAAATCACATTTCCTATTTAATTTTCTTTACTTCTCGTATACAAAATACAAAAGACGTATTACATTCGTCAAAAAATTCGAACTCGGGATTTTGACGAATCATCGAATTTCACTCGCCCCTGAGTCCGAAAACACATTTTTAACAGCATGTTTGTCAGTCTGTCAATCAACCCAAAACTCAAATTTTTTTACTAAATACCTGTAATTTGGAATATGGGATTACGATCAAATTTTTATATTTCTAGTAAATTTCTAAGGAAACCTTTTCACATAAAGTCTATTTGTTTGTTTATGTGCAAGTAAATTCAATATTTGCCAAACGCAAAAATCTAAATTGATAAAATTTGGTGCACAGATTTATATAGCATAGACACTGTCGAATTTTATTCTAAATCGGTGAAACAGTTATACAGTACTTTAACACGCATGTAGATACAATAACACATGAGCGCAATTCTACTTGAAAACACAATTGTTTTATATCAAATTTTGATATCAATCAACCAGCAAGAAAGGCTTCCATAATACATTCAGTAAAGTGCTAGATTCTATATTTCTGAACTGTCGTTGAATCTGCATTTCTGAACTGTCGTTGAATC
>JAPMOQ010058975.1:7278803-7310861 GCA_026543055.1 Argiope trifasciata
ATTTCTGAACTGTCGTTGAATCTGCATTTCTGAACTGTCGTTGAATCTGCATTTCTGAACTGTCGTTGAATCTGAATTTCTGAACTGTCGTTGAATCTGCATTTCTAAAATATCGTTTCAGCAATGCTGTGCCATTCATGGCCTTGTTCAAGGTCATATATATGCCAGAAAGCCTTTAGGAGAACATTTCAGCTGGTCAGTCTGCTAATTTAAAGATTTTTAGCGTGAAATAAATTTTATTCGCACTAATTGCGAAAAATATACTGTTTGGGCATTAGTTAATATCATTCTTAGTGTGAAACTCTGGGGCAATAAGGAAGTTAGCGTACTAGATAATTATTACTTCGTAGAACGATCCTGGACAGAATTTCCAATAAAACTTCTATAGGAAATAACCCCTTTAAATTCCATATTCAGTAAATAAAGTTAACCTTATTATAGACTATAAGTTATATATAAATACAGAAACAGATTCCAATTTTTCTTGATTTAACACTCGGTCTAGGAAATTTCTTTTAGTTGAAATTTCCCTTACCAATCCTATTAAACCTAATGGATATTTCCAGCTATCTAAATCTACAAAACAAAAATTAATTAAAAATACAAATTCAAAGAGTAAGTCAATGGAATATTAGTCAGTTATATTTCAAAAGCCTGAAAATTTGATATTTTACTAGTTCTAATATACAACGCAAATGACAGTTCTGTGAATATTCAAATATATACTTCAACACATTCCATTAGCATTTATACAAACTTTTCATGAAAAGAAGGTTTCAATATTTTTTAAATCCCTGGTTAAATCAAACTTGCTTGCCGCCTTATCGAATAACTAGGATTTAAATAAATACTACAGTTAATTTTTGTATGTGTCAATCCTTGCAAGAAATGCTGAAACAATTCTGAGCAATATTTTTTAACACTATTGAATGCAATAGTTTTTAAGCCTTAATTATCTTCAAAATACTGAAATTTTTTGATTCGGTACTCTTGTTTATGAAATAACTACATGATTAATAAGGTTACAATGAACTTCTTCTTAGGTGGTTATGATTAATTGTGATGGATAATGTTCTATTCTGTTATTGTTCTGAGGAGCGAAATTTTGCTTTCGGCTATTCACCTTGAAACATCCTGTAAATTATTGAATAACATTATAGAAAAGGGAGTTTTCACGAATTTGAGTGCGAATTTAATAAAGAATCATTAGCATATTTTATCCAAAGTATAATTATTTTTGCAACTGCATACTTTTTAAATGTTCTAAAAGTAAATGTAGGCGCCAATTAAATTGAGTGTTAGTGTATAGAAAAAAAATTAAATAATAATTTTAAGATTTTACTTGCAGAAATTTCTTTTTTCATTATATTTTTCACATTGTGTTAACTTTTCTTTAAAATAAAATTATTTTTCACAATCAGATAACAAAAATATAAGTAAAAGATGTTCAACAAATTCGTTTCATTATAAATGTTGCAGTTAACTTTCTGTCTTGTTCTTATTTCATGTGAAATATTTTTGAAATGTATACTTTAATTCCGACGATCATTTTGCAGATGATTTCTTGTATTCATAATTCTCAGTGAACTTTAAAAAGGATTTTTATAAAACGGCATCAAAGATATAACACATGAAAACAACGTAATTCTTCTACATTATTTTATGTCAACTGTCTAGATACCATGGTTGAATCAGAACTGTCTTAAATGTTTCTTTATCTGAGTTGATAAATTATTTTTGATGTAAACCGAATTCGGATAAAAGTGTCAGACATTGGACAGAATTTTACTTATAAATAAATTGTTGTTAAAGAATATAAAATAGAAATAAATCGTATTTTAAAATATTCTTCCAAATTTTACTTCATACAGAAAAATTAATAAAAATGTATTTAGGTTTTATATCGTTACTTATGTTTTCATATCTTTTAATTAGATATCTACTTTTGAATCGTATTTATTTAATGGATTTTGTTTAATTCCACCTCTCGGTCGCCGCTAGCTGTTATAGCTCAAGCTTTAACCACAGAATATCTAATCTATTTCTCGTCTAGGAATTTGTGTCACTGTTCAAAGCAAGCAGTATTATAATTCAAGGTAATTTAAATTGCCACTCTCAAGCATCTCCACAAAAATATTTATAAAAAAAATCTTATATTGATTTGAGAAAGAGCTTTATTCTTTTCAAGAAATCCAGCCAGCTTCCGCTTGTGTTTGAAATACCTCCATTGCCAAAATGAAGTCATAATAAATCTTAATGATTCTCAAATCATTTAAAATAAACATGAAATTTTGAAGTGAATTTTTTCTCGATATCAATTAGATGTGTCACGAGAGAAACACCTAGCACCTTGTGCGTAAATTAAGAAAGCAAAAAGAGAAACTTCCCGCCCAAACCATAACCCAGGTTAGACATTGGAGAAGGAAAGTCATTAATTGTCTTTAACGATTGGTAGCACGTGTTCATTTCTCGTAATACATTCGCAAAAGATCAATTAGCATTCTATCAAACCTATCATTTTGCAGAGAAAAGTGGGCCCGAATCAAGACGTGCTCACGGATCCTAACAGCTTCTTACGTGAGTCGAAACTCAAACAAATAAATGAAAATGTTTCATTTCTAAGACAGCAAAACGAAGCGTATGTTACTCATTGACTTTTGATGTGGCACTTATCCAATAAAGCTGAGCGGACATTTTACTTTTTAAAAAGGCAGTTATTTATTATATATAATTTGCTCCATTCACAAACACAATTTCGAAATGGTTATCAGTAGAAAGAAACTATCAACTCTCATGTTACACTTAGTGAGCTTTCAAATTAAATAATTTTCTGCAAGGATGTTTTCATTTACCCTGAAGTGTAATGCTTCAGATGTTTTGTATGAATCTCAATTCATTTCTTTTCATTAAGCTTATTGTTTATACAGTACTTTCATTCTATAAATTCACTGTTGAAGACTATTCATATATCAATTTTATCTACAATATAGTAGAATTGTAAACTATATTTTTAAAGATTTTTGGATTTCTTGTAGGTTTAATTAATAGCTTAGAAATATTTATTAGCACAAATCTCATTCATGTTTACAATAAGCACTTGAATTATTGAAAAATAGTTATAAATTTTATAAAGACGGCTCTCATAAATTATAAAATCTAAAAAATTACTTTTTAAAGGATTTTTTTAATGTTTGGTAATTCTAATTCATAACTTAAAAATAGTAACAAGAATCGATGTCATATTCGTTTACAATGAAATGTTTTTGTCTTAAGTATTTATCAATGTTATTTTCAATAAGTTTCATTATAAAACTTTATTTCTAACACTCTAATATTATTCACATAAAAGTTATGTATTTATTTAATAACGGTCTGAGCAATTATTTTTTTTTCTTTTACTACTGATTCTATTTAAATTTTAAGGGAAAAAATTCAGGTGAGATGTAAATTTGATCATTAATTTAAAAAGTAATCACTCACCTGCATTTATAAGATATTCAAGTATTAAGTAATTCGACAATTTTTAACTATATTTTTATTTTCAAAAATTGAACTTTCCGAATTTTAGACTCGTCTGCACACATTTAAATTAAATCTTAAAGAAATGTCAATTCAAGCCTTTAAATATTTGATTTAAGGACAAAATTCATATTTTTCTAAATATTTAAGATTACTAGCTGCAGAGCACAAAGTTAATAAATATAGAATACAAATAAAAATTCACAAGAAATAAATGCAAAAAAACTAGCTAATGATACGATTTTCATACAAATCTGCAACAGTGGGGAAAATTCATATAAATCTAGAATTAAAAAAATAAATACGATTTTTATGTTTAATCATTGACCTAGCTCTTAAACTCTTTTCACTATATTAGTTTCCTGCGGCCCTTGATGTATTTTCTTCAATAAAAGGAAAAATTTTATTATCAAACATGACACAGCATTGGTCATGAATCTGACGCTTGACATTCAACTTGTATCTCGAGTTCCTTGATGTAGTATACCCCAGACAATAAAAAGTCCTGAAAGTTTTTACTGGAGCAGCATCTATAACACAACGCCGGCAGCAAAATGCCAACCGATATAAAAGACCAGTTTTACTTTTACCACAGAGAGTTTCTGAAAACTCTAGAGATGAAAGCGGTATTGTGTTAGTTGTTTGAAAATAGGTGAATGCTAGGGTTTTTAAATCTTTTAATTCTTTGCAAAAAAAAGCTATGAAAGATCTGGGATTTTTTTTATATTTTGCTTCAATTTTTGCTCATTTTTTGTTGGTGAGACTTGCTGAAATGGTTAGATAAAATATATATGATTACTCTTTCCTGGGTATTAGAATGTATTATTGAAGAATCCTAGTTCATAACTTTGAATTTTAAATTCTATTTTCCTCTTTAATGATGAAAAATGTAAGCATTTAAATTTTTTCTAACAATTTTTGTTTGATGAAAAATGCAATCTTTTTGTATGAACTTGAATAACTACGTGATTAATAATTTTGTGCAAATTATATAAACAAAAAAATAGTCAAATGTAAATTATTTAGAAAATAAAACAATAAATTATAAGTCGATCAATGGAATTTTTATGCACCTGAGAATGTACAAGTAAGATAATTTGCTTTAATTTATTTACATTAGAAAATTGTAAATAACTATTTTTCTAGCAATTATATATTTCGCTTATTCTACAACTTATTAAATAAATCGGCATTCAAGCAATGAGAGGGTTCAAAATCCCGAATTGTCTGAGAAATCTACTTGACATAATTAAACTTTTTAAAAAAGAAAAAGCAACTAAATTAGACTTAATTTTATTTAAATAAGAATCCTTTCCCTTAAACAAGAAAATTACCACCTGAAGGTGTTTGTCTTAAAACAAATGGACAATCATTTGTTGCAATCTCTTATCATTTTTCTTAATTTTCCTTCATGTTCCTTTTCTTAAATTCGGCTTTTGAATTCTACTTTTCTTTTGTTAATACTATTGATTACTTTATTTGTTTTTAACTTGTTTTCTGAATTTTAACTTAAGCAAAAGTAATTTAAACTTTATTGTTAAAAATTTGGAATTTCCGTTTTGAATTTTTAAAATTTCTGTGGTCAGATTAGTTGTGGAGTAATGTATATTATAAAAATGTATTTTGTATGCTGAAAACAAAAGAAAAAGCAAAATTTCTAGAATATGTCCTCATGCAATTGCTGATATTTCTATCTGAAACCTGTCATGAACATTGGTTTTATTCTATAAACATAGGAAAGGATTAACATGTAAGGATTCGCTTAGAAATGTTATCATTTTAAGAACTGTGCCAATCTCATAAAATTTTCTGATGATCTGCGGCAAATTTACTTTTTGCGCTACTAATTAGGGTTTTAAAAATTCGATTATTCGTTAAATTACTTGGAATTCCTTAATAAAGACATTTTTTAGGCAATGAAATATTTTCTCAAAGCATCCGACAATATTAAAAAGGGTTTTTTTCCTAAAAAATCTTAATTTAATAATCTTTGTAAATTCTAAAACAGATTTTATTTTTAATCTATGTAAAATAAAACTATAGATACAACTGCTTTAATAATATAAAACAGAAAAGAAAGAAAACCGGAAATAAAAAATATTTTTGTGTAGAAGTGAATAATATATAAATGTTCCATTAAAACTTCCCAAAACAAAACCTGATATTTTATAAAATATTTTTAAAAACTATTTTATCCAGTAGCAATTTGCATATTTCAAATAATTCTGTATGAACAAATCATGCTTTCAAGATTTTTTTCACGTGTACTTAGATGAACTAATAAGAAAGCGCGTCTTTTAATGCAGTGTCTGAAAAATGAATATTTCATTATGATCGGTTCACGAAAAAACGTGATATTATAAAAACAACTGAACAAAATTTAATGAGCTTTTGTATGCATATATCAAAAGTCTTTTTTGATGTCATAGGCCAAGGATTTAAAAACCTTTATTAAGTCATGTTTGAAAGTCCCTTTTAATTCAAAAAATAAAAATAAAAAATTTGATAGAAAATATTTAACGACAAATTTAACTGTTCATAAAATATTTATTCATTAAAATAATTTATCCTGGAAGCTGCAACATTCTACATAGTGTACGAAGTGTATATTTGATGCAAAACTTAAATATTTCTATTATTTTCTTTATTATGCTATCTTTCTTATCATTGTAAATTTGCTAACATTTCATTAAGTAGGTTTCGTTAGTAAAACCTAAGGCTAATGTGTAAATATTTTCTTCCAATGAAGATCATTTAAAGTCATTTCAGCTTTTTATCACTATAAATTTTTTTTTGTATCTTATACGTTTTAAAATTCGTCTCTTAACTTAATTGGATACTTCAAGACATGTCCTTCCAAAAAATAATTGTCAATAGGTGTTATAAGTGTCTTTGCTGTAAACTCTTCGATAAAACTAAAAAGCGGAAAGTATTTCCTTCCAAAATCGGGAAATCCAATAGAAAGATTTGCCCAAATACATTAAGATGTGCTGAAAAGCAACTTCCGAAAACACAAAATAGAAATCTAAGTATCAAACTCCAAAGCAGTTGGAAACAGTAAAATACTTCTATCAAATTATACACTAGAGCATCGAATACAGTGACCCAAGAGTGTATCGACCGTAGAACAAGCCCCTTTATTAAGTAGGCGGTACTAATAGCATGGCCTTCAAACTCCTTTGGCCATCTTTCGACAGCGACTTAGACGAACCCAGATCTTCTCGTCCAGATAAGGCAAGGTTGCAACTCGGGATTCCATGCAAAACAGTTTCAAAAGCTTCCGCTTCACAAAAGATCATCCGGACAGCATAATGGAAGGGAGGACCTTCGTTTTGAAGTCCCATACAAAAGAATACAATTTGGAACAGGAATTTGAAGACCGAAAGTGAACTTGATTCCGCGAGGCGTCTCTACAATAATATATCAGAAGAAAATCAGTTCCATCCGCTTTTTCGTCGCAGCAGATTGTCATCTTGGCTTCAGTTGTAACTCTTATTACTAGAAAGATTTTGAATTAGAAAATAATCTGAGTATAATTTACATTGACCAGAGGTTCTGTTCAGTATTTTAAATTGAAATATATATAATGCATATGAATACACAATATGCTTTTCAATACTTAAATTAAAAGTGGCTAAACAGTCTGTATCTGTCGGTTTATCATTAAACTTGGATATCAGAGCATTGAAAATTTGGAATGGCTGTAACCATCTTTGTCATTTTTAGATTTTCTCTTTAATCTTTTTACAATCATTTTCTTGTATCTAGCGATGATTTTTCACAATGTTTTCTTTAAACTTTTAGTATGAGCATAAATTAATATTAAAATAAAAATATTAAAAAATTCGATTTCAGCTTAAATATTTATTGAATACCACTGGAAAGTTCTGAAAAAAATTAATTAAAACTACTAGCATATTCTGATAATAATTTGTATTAATTATAAAACGTCTAATTGTAATTTATAAAGATGACATTTCCAGTCTTAAAAATTGAAATAACACAACTATAACACCCTTAAAATAAATATAATAAAAGTATAAGATAACTATCTTATATAAAACACATCTTATTATGCATTTCTTTAAATTTAAATATATTTATAAAATAGGAAGAGAAATAAAATGTATATCCATAAACCTTCTTGAATGTAAGTTAATTCTGAGATTTGTTATTTTTCACAATTCACTACTTTCTCATAAAATATAGTGGGTGATTAAGTTATATTTGATCGATAAATTTTGGTCAAACAATATAATTATTATTTCTTTCATTTTAAACTTTTGAAAAAGAAATAAAAACCAAACTAAATAAAGTCAATAAATAACCAAAACGCAGATCGGGTTTGATACTAGTCAAGATATATTATTAAAACATACACAGATGCTTGTTTAAAATTATTGCTTTCTTCAATTTATTTCCCCCAAAGAATAGCTTTTTATAATGAGTTTTCTGCATTTTATAATGAGTTTGAGTCTCTACAAAAAGCTAGAGTATTTTTCTAAGCGTCGTTTATGTCACTTTTTATGTCTGCATTCCGTCTTTATTGCACGCATTAAAGAAATTGTTTTCACCCAACAAACCTTTCTTGAAAGAAAAAATACAATGTCGAAACCATGGAAAAAACGCACGAATTTAGTTTTATTGTTCTCTTCAATGCCTCAAAAATTTGCAAGTAAAACACATACAAAAATTCGATTAATACTGGATACAAACCGGTGCTGGATTCAAAAAATGATGTATGGGAATATTATGGATCCAACAAAAAACACTTGATAAGTTTACAAGTCCATGAATAATTCTTTTTCTTCAAGATTTATGCAGTCGCCTCTTGAATGCTGCTTTTCGTAGAAAATATTCCTTATTCCTTTTGAATAAGCTGTAGAAATACTGGAGGATGATCTCTATGTACTGTAAGAGACAGTCAAGTGGTTAGCATCACGAAGTGTGAGACAACTGTCATTGGCATTACTTGTTGGGTAATGTATTCCGCCTTTTACTGGAAGTGTTATTGTTTAACACGAAGAATTGATAGAATTCTCTCTCACACAGCGGGGGTTTCAATTTCCAGCAGATGGTATTGATTAATGTATTTCGCTGCCATGATTCCTATTTCGAAACACCATTTGAAACGGGGAATGGGTTTCTCTTTCAAATCTAGTAGATGAAATAGAGCAGATTTAACATTTAAATATCTGGTTATTTTAGACAACAGTGTTCTGAAGATATGTTTATGAGCATCAAGGTACAACTGCTTGATTAATTGACTCAATTTATCTTAGTAGACTGATATTTTTATAGAAAGAATTAATAAATTACAGTCTCTGTATTGAAAGAAACTATTTATTGTTAAAGTGTTTTCTTTCTTTAAAAAAAAACTCTTCAGCTGTACGAACATGGAATTGAAAATTAAGATCTCAATGCCATAAAAATTTGTTTTAATAATCTTGAAACTGCAGTAGATTTAATGGAAAGATATGTGTTTAGAATCTTGACGTTAAATAGAATGAAATCTTTACACAATAAATGATCTAATAAAAGGCTCGATAGAATGTCCTGTTCTCGTAAACCAAGGTAAATTAAGAAATAAGCATATATTTCAAAGAGTTTAACAACAAAAAAGAAACTAAAAATTGTCTTTTAATATTTTTTTCTGTTTCAAATTTTATTCGTTTGGAAATGAAAAAGTTAGAAAATATCATACTATCTAACCATAAATGACTATAAGTAATCTCAGACAAATTAGAAAGTTAGTCGAATTAATGTTCCCTGGAAATTTTTGATTTTAAATCCACATCACTGCTCCTTTTACCCCCCAAAAAAGCTACTTAGAATACTTAAGCTTTAGTTTACTTCTGCTTAATTCTTGTTCGTCTTAATCCTGTTATAAATTAGCCCTAATTCTGTAAACCTGATTAATAATACGTTGATAATTTGTTGTGAAAAGTTAATTTATGTTGCGAAAAAATTGCTTCTGCATTCACTCACTCTATCCTTTAGTTTCTAAAATAAAAGAATTCATTTTTATTTTATTTTGAAGTGGAGATAAATAGTGATCATTTTTGAATAGATCAACTCTTGTAATATCTCGTTTCTTTTTTTTACTTGTGGTTAAATACATCTTACTATAATTTGGCAAACACAAAATGTGTGTATAATTAGACATAGTATAAAAAATTTCAGTTTATCAAATATCCTAAAAATTTATAATGGAAATGAGCATACTATCTTTTAATTAAAATTATTTGTGATATTTGTTATAATGATACTATTGACAAAGAAATTTTGCAGAAACACAGCTTGCATTTAGAAGGAATGCAGTTCCTTTAGCTAGGTCATAATAATGATGTTTTACAAAAAGAAAACAAAAAAAATGCTTCAATATTCTTTGTTTTGCTCACCATATATAATTTCTTTGTTGCAAACTTTTCATAAAGTACGCATGGTCTTCTGCAATTTAAAATAGATGTAGTAATGTAAATTTATGAGAATGGAGAGAAATGACTAGAAAGTTTGATGCATTTTGATTTTTCTTAAATTCTAAAATTTTGTAATTGCATTTTCGTTATCTTTAAATTTCTGTTAGCTTATGAAAGTACTAAAAGAGAACTTTTTTCTCATTCTCTATATTTTTAATTCACAAAATTGTTGAATTTCTGTGAGGTGCTTCTTTCTTACATAGATTTCCAAACATTCGAACAATAACAATTAATCAAAGAAAATGTTTTACTTTTTCTTCTAGTAAATCCACTATCTTTTGAAAAATAAAGGTTTAGTTAAATATCTGAAAAGATAAAATAATTAGTTTCATCAAGTTTTATAAAAATATTTTTTTACGAATTCATTCCATATCTAAGTATAAAAGAAAAAAAGATATAGTTATATCTTAAATATTTCACGACTTCTTTGAACATCCTGTATATCATATTTCTGAAAACATGCTTGTTCATCAAAAAGAAATTCTAATTCCAAAAACTGTCAATAGAGAATGCATAGTACTAACACATAGCAACCGTATAATAACACTTTGCATTTGATAACACGAAACTGCTTGTTATCGAGACTCAACGAAAACAATCCTTAAGCTTGTTCTACGTCACTGGGAAGTTCGATCCATATTTCTCATAAATTCTCAACCTGACGGAAGAAGCAGATATGAAGAAAATTTATAGTGTTGTACTTTTGCGCTGAAACAAGATATTCAGTGCTGAAAAAGCAAATAGGAAGTCCGATGTAGAGCTTGTTTGGGAAAGGAAAATAACAGTCCAGCTAAAGATAGCTATAATATAATAGCATTGAGTGCAACTAGTCCTTTTAGTCTTTCAATTTATCTTCCTCGGAATTCTCTGTGATCGATTACTTGATCCATTAAAAGAGACAATAGTCCAGGGTGGTCTTTTATAGACAACCAACTATTTATTGGCAAATGGGGAAACTATGTCTCAATATACCTTACCTAATATTGTTTTCAGATGGCTATCCAAAATGTCCGTTGACATAGCATCGAAAATCCATCTTAGAGTTTCTTTATTTAATACTTATACTGACATTAATAATATCAAACTTACCTTTTATTTTTATTAAAACATTTTCTTGGCAATAAATTAATTAAATACTACAGGATTCTGTGTGATTTTACTGTAGTTTTGTATTTCAAAGTAAAAAATAGTAAAAAATACGGGAATTTTGAGCAATAAATTCTAATTTATTTAATGCAAGAAATTATAACTGCTTCATTAAAGCATCGTGATAAAAAACAATCTACTTCATATTAGAGAAATAACAATGTGGTAAGGAAGTTATTTCGCTAATTAATTATCAGATGATTTATAAATAACTTTAAAGGCAAAATATAGCTGCAAAACATGCATCAGTGCAGAATCTAGAATTAACTTCTTAAATTTTTCAAAGCTACTACGATTTTCATGACGTTGTTCGAACAGCATTTTATCATTCTATCAAAGACCGTAATTTAATTTTGTACTAGTGAATTAATCCTTTCGCCGTCCTTTTCTGTTCCCGAAAATTACCTTTTTTCTTCTGTTTTTCGCCGAAAAAAAAGAAACAGAAAAATCAAACAAGTAAACATTTACAGAGTTTTAAACGTCTAAAATTTTAAAAATAAAGAAGAACGCTCGAAGCCACATTACAGCAAACCTGCAGAAGTTTCACTGAACGCACTAGACGCGTTACGAATTACAAAGAGGTTAATACAGTATAGATCTGTTGATCTATCATATGTTTGGAGGAGTGTGGTAAAACATGGCTCTTGCACCAAGAAACACTTACTCACTCACTCTATAGAATTCATATGTCTACATTGGTATTAAAAATTGCATCATTTATTAAAGTTAAATCCCGGGAAAATGTGAGTGTGTACGGATATTTTATAAATATTCAGTATCTTTATAACGTGTTTATACGATCCAATTCTTTTTACGACTATCTTAGATGCCTCAAATGATTGTCATGATACTTTATCTTTGAATATACTTTTTTGAGAAAAGTATATAATTCTTTTCTGAAATATTTAAGCCCACATTTGTTGTCAAGGTCAATCTTATATTTTTCATTTCAGATTTTATAAAAAATTTCACATTTTTATTAAATATTTAAGGTTAGACACTCGGAAGTTATGAAAATTTCAATATTGCCAAAAAGAATCTAAAACTGATATACAGCGTGTATCAAAAACCTTGACCCTGACTTTTATATTGATCATAAAAATAGGTGTAAAACTGTTAAAATTTTCAGGAGATTAAAATTTATAAAAATTTAAAATTTGTAATTTTTTACGCACCCCGTAGGAAGAAAAAAAATCCTAGCGATTAAAATACGCCTCATCCTCTAATAATGTCATATACAAAATTTTATCATGAAAATTCTCAAAGATTACAAAGTTGTTGAAGAATCAATCACAAATTAAAATGCAGATGTTAACAGCTTCAGTGCAGATAAAGAATCACAGGAATGTATCATAAGGAAATAAAATATACTTTATATTTTTAGTTTTAAATACAAATTTTAAAATATATGCTTCCAGAAAAACATTTTATCAAGAATTACAAAATATAACTTAGAAATAACCCAGTCAATGAACTTGTAAAACAATTTATGTAATCTTTAATTTAAGTTATAATTACTACAAATTTTTAATACTTTGAATCAATAAATACCAAAAAAAATTATTACTTTCTTTGTTAATTTGTATACGACCCCTAAAACACGAACATCCGACATGATTTTTCCTCTTTGCGAAATCATACGAGGCATCGAAAAGTGGTTTAAGTCAGCATTTATGTAGTTTCATATCCGAGACGTTTCGTGATAAAATGCTGAAATTTTGTACATGACCTTCTTAGAGGGTGGGGCAGATTTTACTTACCGGAAATTTTTTAGTTTTAATAAAAATCTAAATTTTGTATTTTTTTTAATTTAATCCCCTGATGATTTTAATCAGCTACATAACATTTTGAAACTTTTTTAACCAATTTTGCAACTTACAGTATACACTGATGGAAAAAAAATTCCCAACACTAGGAAGGAGCTGTACTAGATAAACGAAATTGGTAGGCGTGTTTATACATCTGAAAGATGACGTCGATTCAAATTTCGAGCTACGCGCGTAAGTGTGGTGCTAGTAGTGACACTATGAACATGCAAATGAGGTTTGCTTTAAATAAGCGCTGTAAGGTTCGTGACCGTTATTTACTGTTGAGATTTGACGTAGTGGGTTAATGTTAGACAAGGATGCCTCTGAGAAGACAAAGAAGAAATTATCAACAGCTCACTGAGTTTGAACGAGGTCGTGTTGTAGGGCTACGAGAAGGTGGGTTTTCTTTCCGCGATATTGCTGAAAGATTTGGCAGGAATGTATCCACTGTGCATGAGTATTGGCGGCAGTGGTCAAGGGAAGGTACTGCCTCAAGAAGACCAGGTTCCGGGTGGCCACGTGTTACTACTGAGAGGGAAGACCGTCGTATTCGGCGTATGGCTGTGGCTAATCGTACTGCGTCTGCAGCTGAAATTCGAGCTGCAGTTGGCACCACAGTGACACAACTAACTGTTACAAATCGGTTACTTCAAGGACAGCTTCGAGCCAGACGCCCTGTACAGTGCATTCCACTGACTCCAAACCACTGCCGTTTGCGACGTGAGTGGTGTCAAGCTAGAGCTCATTGGAGGACGGAGTGGAGATCTGTTGTGTTTTCTGATGAAAGCCGGTTCTGCCTTGGTAGCAGTGATAGCCGTTTGTTGGTTAGAAAGAGGCCAGGTGAACACCTGCTAGTGACCTGTCTGCGGCCTAGACACACAGGGCCTACTCCTGGAGTTATGGTTTGGGGAGCAATTTCGTATGACAGCAGGAGCACTCTCGTGGTTATCCCACACACCCTGACTGCAAATTTGTACGTCAGTCTAGTGATACGACCTGTTGTGCTGCCATTCATGAACAGCATTCAAGGGTTGTGTTTTCCAACAGGATAACGCTCGCCCTCATACCGCTGTTGTAACCCATCATGCTCTACAGAGTGTCGACATGTTGCCTTGGCCTGCTAGATCACCAGATCTTCTCCAATCGAGCATGTATGGGACATCATTGGACGACAACTACAGCGTCATCCACAACCAGCATTAACCGTCCCTGCATTGACCGCCCAAGTGCAACAGGCATGGAACTCCATCCCACAAACTGATATCCGACACCTATACGACACAATGCATGCACGTTTGCATGCTTGCATTCAAAATTCTGGCGGTTACACCAGTTACTAATGTACCAACATTTCACATTTGAAATGGCTCTTCTCGCCAATGGCTCTACCTATGATCTTGAAACTTTAATCAATTAAATATGTTACCTAGACAAATGTATTCCTAAAATTTCATTACTGTACAATAATTTTTTCTTGGTGTTGGGATTTTTTTTCCCATCAGTGTATGTCTATGATCAATATTTAAGGAATAAAGACTCGAAAGGTTTTTGAGATACCCTGCATAAAAAAAAGTTGCATAATCTATGGTTTTATCTACCATGCATTATTGTAAGCTGTCAACATTTGAAAAAAATTTTATGCAATGATATTTTGCAATTTATTTGAAAAGAATCTTTGTTAGTGGTTAAAATAAAAATTTTAAAATCGAATACTTGTAAGTTTTCCTCGAAAAAATCTTCCAAACACAAATTTTAGAAGAAAAAAAAAATCAAAGAAACTGAAAAAAAAAAAAAAAAACGAAAGAGATAATAAAAAAAACTCAAAGAAAAATCAAGAAATAGATTTAAGAACTTTTCCATCTACCAGATTCACAAAATTTAATTTTTAGAATTTGAAAATTAATATTCAATGAAATTTGTTTTTAAAAAATTGAAAGGAGTGAAAAAAAGAGAGACGCCTGAATTATCTAAAGTTCAAGTCATCTCATGATTTAAAAATTATTCTAAGGTTTTCTAATAATATGCTAAGGAAATTAGCTAAATATTCCTCTGAGCATTTTATTTCTTAAACAATTTTCGAGTTTAAATTAGATTTTAAGTTGATGCAAATATGTTAATTCCATTAATGGGGCGCAGCTTAGACAAAGATGGCTTTTGTGACACAAAAACTCAAGCAAACTCTAAATTAAGTTAAAACTATTTATCAAAACATTCAAAACTAATAACTTAATTTTAAAGCCTTTTTATTAACTCAGTTTCATGCGTTTATTATTAATTTACAGAATAATAATTAGGAGAAAGATTTTAAAATGATATTAATATATTTATTTAATATGCTATGACAGATACCATATTGCATAAGTATGAACAATTATATGACTGCGTATTGATCTTCCTATGCCTGTTGGTTTTGATAACTTCTTAATAAATTCTAACATTAAAGAAAATTTAACATATTACCTTCGGTAATTTTTTAATCGCTTGAAAGAGAATATCACTTTTTCAAAACTTTCTTGTAATACGTATTTTTGTCCTTGAATTTCCAATATTTTAATCGAAATTATTTTAAAAAAGAGAACTCAATATTGCTTTACTTTTCAGACTCTATAGTTTATCTACAGAATATCTGTAATTACGAGTACTTCACCATTTCTACTTTTAAGTTTATCTATCGATATCGATGCTTCAATCTCTCGTAAAATATATTTAATGTTGAAAGAGTCTGTATCTTCTTCCATTTACAGCTGCCGAAAGTGATTTTCCGGTCTCTATTATTCTCCGTTTCTGCTAAATTATTCCGTTTCCATTATGTGAAACAATTTTGAACCTACTATTAATCACACTAATAGCCCATTAGCTAGAAGCTGACGAGTGCAGTGGAAATGCAGACCACGTCTATCGAACAACGATATCTTCAAGTCGATGAATTGAGAGCATATGATTAGAAGTCTTTATATCGCAATCGGCAATAGTTACACGTAATTTTCTCTACGGATAAGCTAAGATTTAATGAGAATTAGCAATCTATCCTTACGAACGTGTGAGATTCTACTAAATCATTTTGTCCGCGAATTTAAATTCCATGATCCTTAATAAAGGAAAGAATTCATGTGGAACAGCACGATATTTTTCTTATCAGTTTTTCTATATTAAAGATTTCTGCAATTATATTTCGGTATTTACAATTTAAAACATTAGTATTTTGCCGTCTCAAATAGTTTTGAAAATAAATGCATTTGCATACATATTTCATTTCAATTTCAAACAGTCCAGTTTAAAAGAATTTATATTCAATACATATTTATACTGTTTGAAGTGTGAATTCTTTACAAAATATCTTATTGACAAAGGAATATATATTTCTTAGAAATTCGTACCTTTCATTCAAAGCATTTTTAGACTATTCTATTATTAAAAAAAGCTGCATCTCATCTAGGATTTCAACGAAAAAGTAATATCTAAGATATTCTGTTTCCCTGTAAATCTCAATTGCTTTTGTCGCTTTTGATATTCTCCAAAACTCATGTTTTTTTAATGTGAGTCAATCATATTGGGCTGTCTGGAATGAAATTCTTTAAATTACTCCTACTCTACGTTTTTCACATTCCGGGATCTGAATGCATCAACTAATGTCTCCAATATTTCTATGTATTTAAATATCTTTTTTCAGATTAAGATTTTTATTTTACATTACATTTGGCGAAATATAGTTATATTTATCTCTTGAACCAATCATTTCTATCTACCATCCAACCTACTGGTAAAGGTATTAAATTGCACTTGTACTTTGATAACCAAATAAAATTTGCTCTTCTTTTCAATCGGGTTGTTATTTAAATTAAAAATACTGCACTCTTAGTTTAGGATTTTAAGAGGCAATAAAAGTAAACGTTAACGTATAAGATGATCAAGGCTACGAAATACTTACAATCATGTTATAAAATCCCGCCTTATTGTAATTCAATTTATTTTACTTTCCTTTGAAATAATCCTCATAGCTGGTCATATTTTTTCTTCGGAGTTCCGATTCCAAAATCTAAAATCCCTTATTAGCAATTCCCCCCACGGAGGAGTGCAAAAACTGAGTGCTTTTACTTGTAATACCACAACATTTCTCCAGCTTTCAAAGCGCCAGTTGTCACCACTGTTTTATGAATTAGCCACGAAACGTCAGCAAATTATAAAGCAGGGAATTAAAGAAAAGATAGTCTTCTAGTTCGAAAATAAAAGGCCTTGAGAGGAGAAAGAGAAAGAAGCAAGAAAGACATCTTTAGTTTCAAAGAAAGAAAACACTTTTATAATTCTGTTTTGAAAGGCGAATTCTTTGAAAGACACATATACGTTTCTACTTCACGCAAATGCATTTATGCGCGATGAAAAAGGGATTCAGATTCAATTAGAAGAAAGCGTAAAGTGTGATGAATGCATTTTAAAAGACACTCCTCAAAAAAGGGAAAAGTGTTTTTAAGAAGCATTCTTCCCTTCTAATAAAAATTTGCATGCGTTAGCTTAGCGAAACAAACTATAAGTTATTTTGTTTCTAATTCCAAGTTGACTAATTTCTTTTACATTTATTTTCCTCTGCCATTTCACCATTAATTTCATCTTCATACGGCAAATTTTAATAAATAATAAAAATTTAGTTCTGAATTTTCCAATGCATGGAAGAATTTCCAGCTGCCTTTACTTTCTACTGCCATGTTAAACCTTAGAGTAACAAGAATAAATATATATAATTATAGCAATTTTTTATATTTCAGTTACATCTCGAAATATAAAAAACCGCTATAATTAGTATGATAATCATAATTATAAAATGCTACAAAATTTCCATAGCAGATCTATTATCCACTATCTCTCACTTTTAATTTATCTTTTGCGATAAGAAAACTTGCATACAAATATTTTTGTATTTGATCTTAACTTTTTACGTAATTAATAATGTACTTTTAATGTATTTAAAAAGACTCTTCAATGTATAAAATTCTCAAATTACAATAATCCTAGTACTAAAGGAATGAGAATCATAAACTCAATGAAAATCTATAAGTTTTTTTTTTCTTTTGTTAATAGTGTCCTTTAATAATGATTAATATTCATTTGGATGACTTTCAAAAATTTCATCTTTTTTTAATTGCAAAAATAATGGCAGGAAAACTTTTCGCATTAGTTGATAAATGATCTATAAAAAGAAAAGTTTCAAAAATAATGAATGATATTTTACTTCGGACAAACAATATGTGTCCATTACGGGAGGAGGAAATGGGCAATATTTCAAGCTCGTAATAATTCTAAAAAAAATTCTTCTTTCAAATAATTCGGAACAATTCAGCGCTTTGAAGTATCAAAAGTTCTCCACATTACTGTTCGATACCAAATAAAATCGCCAATCGGCAATCATTTTTAAAAGTCTTACTTTGACATTTTCTTAATAAGAATGAATGATAGAAACAATAATTTATCTATTATTATACCTATCAATTATTGCAAAGATTTGAAAAGAACTCTAAAAATTACAAGTTCATCATAATTAAACTAGAATGGAAGCCGAATTAAGTATATAAAATGAAGTAAGTTACTTATAAAAAAATAAATACTGGAATTTAAAGATAAAAAGAGGAATTTCTGAATAAAGATATCAGAAAAAGAAATTTTCTGCAGAAAGCAGAGAAATCGACAAATCCAAGCTAATCCGAAAAAATAGAAGCTGCGAAATTTTACGAACGAAAAGAGGTATCTCATCAAGAATTCTATTCACGTTTTCGTCTAAGTAAAACCTATAAACAAAACTTCATTTAAGTTAATAAGAGTGTCACGGCTTACGTGTGTTTACATATTTATTCAATATCTATAAAACAGTAGTTTACTGTTGGATGTCATTTGGAAAAACATTTATTTTAAACACATTATAATATGAATTAATATATTTCTGCTTTTTTGGTGTATTTTTACATGATAAGAAAAATTTAGCTCTTAGTATATGACACTTGTACTTAAATAATAACGTCATTATTTTTAAAGATCCGAATACATAACCATTTAAATCCTTATCAGTATGTTTGTGAACATATTGCTAGGTGATATCGCAACTAATTTGGTATGAATATCTTCCAAGCAAAACAAAATAAGTGTTTAAAAACAACCTATCAGGAGAAAGTGTATACTATTATAGAACAATTTCAATGATATTTGCATATTGCGTAGGTCATGTAGCATCTGATTGGCATAAAAGGATGTCTGGGTCGAAATCCTGTTGAGTAGAAATACCTTCTTTTTACTTAAACGTGCTTTACTTGTTTTCGTGCTAAAAAGAGCACTTCTCTTCTTGAACTACACAGTGGAGAAAATAAAAAAAAAATTCTGATCGTTATTCTTGCATAAAACAGCAAAATCAAAGTGCAGAGGTTTGAAAAGGGAAAGAAGGAAAGCTGGAGAAATCTTCCAAAAGTCAGAGAGATTTCGCGAATCTCTCAGAAGTGTGAGAACTTTGTTGACATGTTTATTAACTTGTCGTTGTGTGAATCTTCCACGAGTCAAAAAATTTCCCAAGTCTACTTGAAAATTTTCAGAAAGAGCTCTGTTGACGCATTTATTTCTTTTGTCATTGACAGTGTTATCAGTTAGCAAACAGAAGAATGAATCTTTGAGGATAACTAACTATTCGTTATTTCCTATTCACTGTCAATAACTCCTACACCTGTTCTACTTTTAATAATATTACTAGTTCACTTGAAGGAAAGAGGTAGATTTATCTCAAAATTATTTTGAAATTATGTGCAACGGAAGGCAAAAAAACAGGTCTTCGTCTTCGGAACTACAAAAGCTTCTTTTTAAGTTGAATAATAATAATAATAAATAATAATAAATGAATCTATTTCCACACCCACCCTCGTTTTCGCACAACACTCTTAAAAGATTCTTTTATATTTGATAACATTTTCTTAATTTCAAGCTTATGAAAGACTAAGCACCCTTTTTTATGTATGAAATTTCTCTAGAAAAATCGTATCTTCCAAATATATTCTAAAAACTGTATACGAATGCTGTTGCCGAAAAAGGCTTACTGAATGAAATTCTAGCCGGCGTCCTGGCAAAGGGGAAGCTTTTCTTCCTGGTGAGCTGGTAGACCCGGGTACTAGTCCCGGTTCGGGCATGGTTGCTCTGTGTTCTATCTGTGAGTTGTATGAATGTGCCCCCCTGTAAAAAGGGATTGTGCAAATGAATGTATGTGTCATCTTCATTTGAGCCAGAAGTCAGACCTCTGCCCTCTGGATGCTCAGGGGTCTTTCCTCAAAAGCTACTGATCCCCCTTTCCATGGAAACACGGGCACGACATCATCATCATCATCAATGAAATTCAAATTTTCATTATACTTTTCGTATCACAATTTCGTATGTATGAAATATAACGATTCTATAATTGCCACTAAAACATTGCATTGAACTGTTATGAAAAAAGTCCTTGCAGCGAAAAACACATCAGCTTAATGATCTTAATTTCAAAAAATTAGTTTTCTTAATGCTTACATTATAAATCATTTACGATAGCATGTTTTAGTTTCAGCGTCCAAGTAGAAGAAAAGTTACGAAAACAATTTATAAAGTACTTTTTTCATTTAATATCAATTTCGTTAAAATTGTTATATAATTTTAAGCTTTGGTAATACATTTTCCAAAATAAGCAATGTAATATTTTCATCAGTGTTATTTTAAAATACAAGTAGAATTTTAAAATGTGCCCGTTTATGTACAGAGTAGTTAGCTTATAAAAAAAACCAATTAATTTCATAGCTGACGCTTATTTCTACGGTATCTGGTAAAACCAATTTTCATACTTTAAGTCAGGTAAACTTTGAAATCTCCTTTTTAATTTTGCACAAAATTTATTGGAATTGATTTATATTTATTAGATTACGTCTTGAAACTTTGAGTTTATTTTTGCTTGAAAAATTATTCTCATCTATTCAAAGCATGTAAATTTTAAAATATTTAAATGTTCATGCTTAATTTATAATAATTTATTCACACCTCGTATAAGATTTGCATAAACTAAACAAATTTGCTTACAAAAATATTTTTATTATTTTTTTTACATTTTTAATATTATGCATTATTAATATTTTAAATGCGCTGGTTTACTTTGATTGCTTATAAATCACTTTAAAGTGAATATCCGGTATGTCATTGTTCCTAACAAGAGAAGAAATGTTTGTATTTTTTTAATGTAGTAATATACAATAACAAATGAAATGAAATTTCCTTCTTGTAATGAATTTCAAAACGTGATTTTCTTCAATTCTTGAAAGATAATGAAGATTTATTCTATTTAATGTAAGTGCAAATAAAAGATTTATTTACCAAGCTGGTAACATTTTTAATGTCACTATGACATCATAGGACTTGACTCATTAGTTCATTTACACAGTAAATGAAACAGGTTAAGGGCTTTTAAAATAAGTCGCATTTAATATTTATCACAATATGATGCTTAAAAATTCTTTAAGGGTCCATAAACTTCAAGTTATGCATCAGAATTTCCATTGAAACTAAACACGAATGATATTCCTGGCTTACCAGCTAGTCGCTAAAGGCAGCAAGTACATAAATAAAATGTGAAAGATGATAGTAATATTATGAAGTGATATTTTCGAAGAAAATTAATAAAACGCCTGAAAAGCATATACTCTTCTGTTTCTATTCTATTAAGCTTTATTATTTACCTCAACATATTACACTTGATACTTCATTATTCATCATCATATTAAATTACTCTGCCAGCAGGAAATTTTTAAGTAATATTTGTATAGTAGTAGCAAGTAAGTAGTCTCTTTCTACCTCAATGAAGCGTTTTAAAACTGCAATTACCTTATCTAAACTTAAGACGGTGTCAAAAATTACGTTCTCAGTTATAGGATCTTTCCATGAATAATGACACTTCAGCACACTTTAGACACATCCATTATGATATCGGATTATATGTTTATTATGCAATTTTATTATTCAAGAAACTAATATTCGTGAATTAGAAATAATCTTCCCAAATTCAGACTTTATTTTTCTTTTAGCATAAAAAGTGTTGAATAAACTTTTCTTTTTTTCTCTGTCAAAATGAAAAAAAAATTTTTTATCCCACGTCATTTTTTTTTTCGAATATTACTTTTTTTATGTTTGTCAGTGCTAAAAAATGAGTGATAGCTATAAATGAATATAAATTAATTCGTCCTTTTTTAATTCATGTGGGACTTTTCTAAATTGGTGGTTTTTTAAGTAATTTAATCTAGATATGCAGATATACTTGTCCAATGTACCTGTTTAAATTTCAGAATAAGATTTATGTAAGGTGAATGATGTTGTTATGATACGACGTTTCAAAGGTGTGCAATTTTAAAGACCAAACAAAAACGTACATCATCCTTTCCTATTACCTCATTTCATATCATTTACCACTTAGATTCTTCTCATTCAGTGCTCTAAACTTTGACACACACATTTATAAAGTTTTAACACTGTATCATAAATGTATACCATTCGCAAACTCTATAACAATATTTTATTCAAAGCAATAATTATTGCCTTACGAAAAGGTTTTATTTAAAGCAATAATTATTACCGCTGGCCCACCATAAATAGATAGCATCATTGGCGTTGCTCATAAATAGAGAGAGAGTGCCAGATTGAATCAGTTCTAAACCCTGGCTGACCTCAGACTGCACAGATGCATAGGAAAAGGTATTATCATGATATCAGTCAGTGCAGCCTAAATAAGTAATTTCAGGTTTCGTAATAAGGTTTTGATGATTGCATCAATCCATCAAAAAGTGCTTCATCAAAACGTGCTACCAATTGTAGCCGATGTTACTTATCTAATAAGAATCCGTCGAAATCTTCACTTAATTGCTCTGGTAAAGGTAATTTTCATAATTTTTAAGCTCATCATCATTTTTGCATTTAAAATACATTTTCAAATGTATTATTATTTGAGCCTTTAGCTGTGATGAGTGCAAGCAGATGATCACAATGGTCACATTGGCGGATATCTGAAACGAGATTCTAACCACTACTCTAGTCTGAAAAAGAACGGTGAGGGGTAGCTAAGCGAATTTGATGGATGACGAGAGAGAAATTATGAGTTATTTGCATGTTTTAAGAGACGCCGTCTGTAACAGGTGGTTTCACTTTTTACAAAGGAACTCCTGACACTTCTTCGTGTTGGTTTTTCCGGGTGTCATTAAATTCGAATCTCCATTTGAAGGTTGCTATGCATCTGCCGATAAGATTAGCAACGTAGGTGGTAATGCATATATTTTGGTAATACGAGAGTCGATGATTCTTTCTTTCCTGAAAGCTCCTTTTACAATGTGCACTAAAGATGCAGATTGTGAGTTTTACGGTTATTGATCGCATGTTTTAAACGTTAGGCGGTTATAAATTATTATATAGTGTATCTAAGTTTTTATTTGCATTTATATGGATCATTTGTTTAAAATTACTAATTAAACAACACATACAAAACATGCAAAACAAACACATGCCGAGAATAATCAGTTATTCTCTTCCCGTAATAAGGAGAATAGTCGATTTTCGACTACCTGAACGATTTTTAAGCGATAAAGAAGTAATTTTCGTTAAAAAAATTGCGGTCGAGTTTTTGTAGTTAGATTATCTGCAAGATAATAGGATTCACTTTTAATGAAATACATTCAAAATATGAAAAAGAATATGGGGAATATGTTACAGTAAAACGCGTTTCCGTAATTAAAACACCAATTTCTTTAAACGGAATAAAACCAAAAATATTTTAGTCTCAAATTTACACCGGCACTCAATGTTTGAAACCAAGTATGAAATATTCGTACCGTACCATTTCTTTTTTCCTCAAAACCCTGTAACTTATGCTTTTATTCTTCTTGATCAATATTTGATATTTTTATCTTTTTTTACAATTTTCTTTACGTTATTATTGTTTTCCGGAATATTCCTCTAGTGCAAGATAATAACCCCAATCTAATTCACGCGACTATAGATGCTTCAATTTGAAAAAATTTTGGGCAGAAACAAAAACTAATCCCATTATCTTATCCTAAAATTATTATAGTAATGTGTAGCCATGTAATTATCCTCAACATATAACATATTTTTCTGCTTATTTCAAACGACGGGGCGATTATTAAAAATTAGGATTAGCAATCTTTTGTGAAAACTAATGACATCTAAATCAAACTTGTTCTCTAATTGTATCCATGCAGCACTTTCTCCAAAATTTATTCCCATAAATCACATTTATATCATTACAACGTTAAATTGCCTATTGTTCATCCCAATATTAAATAGAACTAAAATTATGAAGCCGACCCAAATTCAGTAACTCTTCCTTTTGACTTTTTATTTGCAGTATTGCTATGGTTGTACTTACTGATAACGTTACTAAAATTGTATGGTCTTATCTATTCTTTATTACTTTTGTTAAAGGTCAAAAGAATAATGTCTTTTTAAATTTAAAAATAAACATTTAACAGCACACTCTGTACGGAAAGTTATTGGAGTGAAATTCTTAGTAATAATCCATTGTAACATAGCAGTTTGTAAGTAGAATTTATTATGCGAATTTTGAATTTGTGAACTTGAATAAAGATATTAAAGAGTGCCGTATATCAAATAGTTCTTATATTATAATAATACAGATTTAAAGAAATAATGAAACAAAAAATTAAATAAAAGAAATTTCGAGTAACAAATAGAAATTTATTAGCCTCATAAATTAGTATAATAATAAAAAGTATGTTATATACTCATAAATAAGCATGAGATGATAACAAATCGGAAAAGTAAGAATCAAATATCCTTAAAAAAATTTCGGTTCAATCCATGTAACTTTCAAAATCATACGATCATTCTCCTTTTACATTTCTTATTTAAATTAAGTTTTAAAATCCGTATTGATTATTCTGTATTAAAATGACAGTGTTATTGTAGTTAATTATCGAATTGTTGGAAGTTCGAATTTTTGAATTTTGTTTGTCTGAAACTTTTATGAGAAATACTGTTAGTTAATGCATAATGCAATATAAATACAAAACTTAGGACGAATTTATATAATTGAATATTCTGTGCATGTTAATTTAAATACAAAAAACTGATTCATGTAATTCATGCACTAATACCTAATTTCGATAATATCAGTGAAAAAGAATTTCTTTTAAGAGAATACAAATGAATACATATTTTAATTTCCAGACACAATTTCAAATTGACTCTCTAGAATTAACAAACTATCTTTTAATAGATAAACTGTAAACCATTTTAAAATTTCAATGAAAGCATTACTTTTTCATCGGTTCTCTTAGTTACTAAATAGCTCCAGATAGTACATCTTAGTCCCTAAGAAAAGTACAACTCTGCTTGCAAACTCTTCAACCAACCATTAGAAGGCCCTGAATGACATTTCTATCCGCTTATCAAACAAGCCAGATCGTCTGATTACTAAGCCCCCAGGGTCTGCCAGAGAAATCAAATAGGAATGGGCTTCCGAGTATCAATACTCATTGTGTTAGCAGGAAACCCCTTGATCACATTGCCTCTTATCTTATTTGGCATGCAATGTTTCTTTCTACCGAAGGATTGTTTAGAATATAAAATTGCGGATGTTTCTGCTGTGGACGTATTCTTGCCTCATTAATATGTAGCATTCCCACATCAAAGGAAAAATAAAATGGTTATAACGCAAGCAATGAAAATAATCAAATTAGAAATATAAAATGAGATCGCAATGAGACTAATTGATCTGGGAAAGTCAAAGTTATTTATACACTTCTGAAATTCAATGTAACAATGTACTCACTAACAGATTTTAAAAAAATAAATTTAACCATGACCTTCAAATGCGAATAAATATCCACGTGTTAATGCAATCGATGTCAAAGAAATATTCTGAATAAATATAACATTACTAAGAATTTAACAGATGTCGACAATAAGAATTCTGACAATTTTATTTTTTTTTTGAATGATAAAATTGAATAAATTTTAAATAGGATTATTAACATTTAAACTTTTCTGTTGGAAAGTGAGCGTAAACACTACAAAACATGAACGGGAAAAATAACAGAATTTGAACTTGCACTTTTCAAGTTTTGAAATACTTTCCATTAATTTGAAATACGGGCTATAGGATATATTTATCGCTGTTTTACAAACGGTAAACCAAAAAGTAATTAAAAGTATTTGAAATTTAAGTTTCCATTTTAAAATTGATTAAATAATTCATTATTGAATAAAAAATATATCTCGACATATTAAGTGCTATGAAAATTAAAGACCTAAAAACTGTTAATACATTTCTCTCTATAATAAAATATATATAACTGTTGCCGAAATTTTAACATTTTTCAAATATAATTCTTGACTAATATTTAGAGTTTTAAGCATCATTCAAGATATAAAAGTATATGGAGTCGATATTTTTGAACCATACCTTTCAATCTGAGCAGATATCAGGTAAAAAGAATTCAAAGTTGATAAAAGTAACTTCTCCAATGTGAGTCTAGTAATATCATTCTGAAAACAATATAGAATGGAGGTTATGAAAGCGAAGGGAGGGAAATCATCTTTCATAACAAGTTTAAACACTACTTTTGTGAGACAGCGAAAAGGCCACGAACCTTACCTAGTCTTGTTTTCAAGTCACGTTTTTTAGTGTTACTACTTTTAAAGCCAACAAACTCACAAAAGCCTCTCCTTTCCCTGCAAACAAAATATTCTTTTCATAAAAGAAGTAAACATGATTTCTTTAATTCTATAAAGATCTCAGATAATATCTACGAAACAAAGAAAAAAAATAATAATACGTCGTTTCATCTTGCTTTAAAGAAAATGATTTCATTTCATACGCAAGACGTAATTTTATAAATCTGTGGCATTTTTTTTTTTTTTTCGTTTACTTTTGAAAGTGGACAGAAGAATGTAAATTATAAATTGTTACAAGCTAAGTTGATATAGATCAGCATAGGCATCTTAATTGGTGAATCACATTTATATCCTGATGCAAGTCCTGCCCTTCTTTGTGGTTTTTGCATGGTTGGGATGTAATCAAAGAAAATAGCCGTTACAAACAAATAAAATAATAATTCAAAACACTTTTGAAGAGCACACTTCTTTTGTTATAAAATAACATTTATATGCCAATTTTTAAAGCAAAAATGATTTTAAGAAGCAATTTTAATACTATAGTACTGTAACTTGGAAATAACAATTTAGTACAAAACTTGCTTGGTTGGGAAATCATTTGAAATTGAATGATGTTAATTTCTAATTTAAAATGTAAAAATTGTGTCTCAATTTTTCATATTTTTGCAACTAAATAACTCTGAAAACCCTTCTTTGGCTTCCCTCTTAATGCCCCTTTAAATCCAGTAAAATGAAAATCAAACCAACCCTCTTCCCCACTTCCTAAGGGTTGTTGCAAGTGGGAGGCAGAATTTTCGTGATTAATGGGGATTTGTCTGGACACTTCATTCTAATTACTCCGCTTGTTTTCAGAGAATTTAATGGGAAACATGATGCCGAATTGGCAGAAAGGCTCTTGAAAATTAGGCTCTATCAAGTTCGTGTTGCGTTTAATAAATATTATCCTTCTCTCCAGCGTTCACGTCCCTGAGGAGGTCTCAGGTTACTTCTACAACTTTCTTTGGGATGCATATTTTAGCTTCAATATATCGGAACCCGTTTTTTTTACTCGTAAATCAATGGGGGAAAATATTTGACGCAATGTCTCAAATTTTTAGAGAGAATATAAAACTCCTTTAAAAAAATATGTCATAAAGGTGGAAAGTTAACTGCGATCAGTATCTTGTTCAAAAAAAGTTTATCGTTAAAGAAAGAACTGAAAATAAATTTTTTATAACATGCATCTTAAAATGGAAGCAAATTTTGTAATTACCAAGCATATTATAGTATTTTTTATAATCCATTTACAAATTGCCATCTTTTTGTGAGCAAAAAAGAATATTCTGCTTCTAAGTGCTCTACAAGTTGAAGTTGATACTTTCTCTTTGAATTTTTCCTGAATTATGCGCCATTAGCAGTGCTTAAGACATGTTAAGATAAAAAAAAATTAGTTAAATGAATCAAATACAAAATATGCAGCTTAAAATGACAACTAATTTTGAAACTACTAAACATTTTATATTTTTATAATCCATTTACAAATTATCATCTTTGTGTGCACATCAGCTATTTTACTTCAATATGCTCTACAAATTGTAGTTTGTCTTTTCTCTTTCATTTTTTGGAGAAAGATTAACACTCTCAGCAACTCATTATAATCTAAAAAATCGAAGTTCATTATTTTTTCATTTTAAATTTTTTACACAGAACCTAATTAGTGCAAAATAGCCAAGAAAAATAATTGCAAGGGATAAAATATTGCGAAATATAGTATAATTAATATTATTAAAATTCTTCAAACGGTAGAATGTTAAATAACTTTGTTGTTTCTAATGATTTTTGAAGAAAGATACTGTCTAAGCATATTAAGTTTAAGAATTTATCAGCCTTTAAAATATCGCTAATTTATAATTTATATAATTTAAAGAGAAAATAAATAAAATCTATTTATTTGAAATCAATAAAAAAAAACAATGCCTTGGACATTTGTGTTAAGATAAAGGTAATTCATTTTTTGTGTCAAAAGATTTTTTCTTTATGTATAAATCTAATAAAAGGAATTATAATTTAGTTATTAATATAAATAACCCTTTGAGAAAGGGAAAAAAAAGATTTTAGATGCATTATTTAAGGCAATGTATTTAAAAGGTAAAAATTCTGCTAGAGAATTGTTCACAAAAGTTTTTAGACCAGGTCTCACTAACTTCCATAAATGAATTAATAGTACGCATATAAATGCACCGAATGATTTAATTGCAATTAGTAATTGCTCCCTAGACAATACACAGGCCGCGCAAATCCTCGACGTCCCCTACAGAATGTTAATGCCCGAGACTATGCTCGAAACTTGCCTGACACAAGACCTGCTGCTGCAATTACCAACTGCTGGTTGTTATAAAATCAATTTCCTTCAGTTCCTTTCGGAAAGATTTCCAGGTAATTGCAACTAAAGGTGTTTTCGCTTGTCATTTGTTACAGATCTGAAAGAGAAAAAAAAGGAAGCTTTACTTTAACCCATAACTCAAATTAGTCTTTAGTTTCTCGTAGTTATTAAAAGTCATTAGAGAAAATTCGTTCATTGTGTAACTATCGGCCATAAAATGAAATTTCTTATTTGTTTGTTTTCTTGAGGAAACTTCTGAAATCGATTCAATTTAGTAAGGAGTGTTAGGTAATTGGTTCAATATTTGTTTTAGCTCTTATTTGTTAAGAGTTTCTGGAAGGGAAAAGACTTTAATGCGTAAAGTGGTACTAATACTCTAGTAAAGATACATTATTTGTGCACTGTTATGCAATTATATAGTATAAACACTTTGAAACGGCAATATTTAAAGCAGAGAATTTTAATATTATAGCTTTTATTCTCTTTTAAAGGATTTATTTTAAATGTTTAATGTTCGGGCAAATTTTTATTATGGCCATACGCCTCAATTAGAATTTTGATGATGTCGAATTTAGATGATTAAAAAAGCTGTTGAAAGTTGCAAACAACTTCTTTGTTTTTAACAGGCGTAAATAAAATATTTGCTGATAGCAAACAATGCTGAAGAAAAATTTAGGTAAAAGTGAAAATCATCATATATGTTAACCCTTTCAAGGGACATTGGAAGTATGCTTCCCACCAAATTTATCAATCTTCAAATGAAGTTATATAGATTGGAATAAGTTCTGATGCATTTTTCAATAGGACAGAAACTTAGATGCTTCAGTGCCTTATCTCACATAAAAGGCCATAATTTGCTTTGCTGCTTAGTTGTTAATTAACCAAATTAATAAAATTTAATTTATCTAATACATTTAAATGAGTCTCTTATCTTAAGTCAATCGCAATCTTAAAAATATTTTAATGTAATATGACTAGAAAAAAATAGCACTTAAAAGGATTAATGAAGAATATTTCAAAAACAAAAGAAACACTTATGTTCAATACAAAATAACATTCCTTTCTATTCCTCTCATTGAGACTTTATCAACAATTTTAATAGTTTATAAAGTTAATTAAAAACTCATCTTTCAAACGCTTCATCCTGTCCCCCGCTTGTTTACATGAAATAAGTTAAAAGACAGAGAGCTCCAAACTAAGTTTGAAAACTTGAGTGCATACTTTTAATCTTTGTTGTAACAAAATTAACAGCGTCTAGGATAGAATTATCAATCTCTCACTACAAACTTCTTAAACTACTTATTGCCAGTTCGGTACAACAATTTTAAGAATCAGCTGATCGCTTTCAAAAACAATTTCAAATAGGCATCATAAATTAAATTAAATGTGAAGCAAGATTTAAAGGAAATTTTGTATTCACTTCGCTTCAAATTTGAAAGGAAGTCTGGGATCGATTGCTCTTTCTATGTCTTAAGGCGAGAATCGGCGTGCATTTTACGGTACTGAAGTCGAAGGTCAGAAGAGGGATCATTTCTCATTTCCATATCAATCGGTGCGGGTAGCGTTCTAATGCATTTATATTTATGAGATTATTTTACATACTGATATTATGACAATAACGTCCTTTCATAGAAAATTCTAAAAAAAATGGACTTGGTTCATTTAACTCAATGATTCCCAAAGTGGTCTATATCGACCCCTAGGGGTCTATGACAACCTGCAAGGGGTCTACGTCAGCGAAAAAAAATTTTGGGGTCCATGAAATGAAAATGGGGATCCACGATAGTAAATCTCAACACATACACTGATAGTACCTATTTACACACAGAGACAAACTGGACATCATTAGCCGAGGAGATTTAAGATTAACCCTTACAAAATTGACGCCAAATGTTGATAATTTATTGTTAAAGCATCAGGCTCATCCTTCACATTAAAAATATTGACTTTTTGCTTATGTTAGTTTATTTTATGTTTATTTCATGTTACATAGATTTTACATAATAGATACGAAATTTTATTTTGAATAGTATAAATTTAAATTCAATTAATAAATGTATAAATTAACATGTGTTTTTACTTTAAGTTTTTAACAGTAAACTTCATTACAGTTAGAAATTTACAGGAAATCAATATCAGGTAAGTAGGGGGTCTATTCAATACGGAAAAACATGGCAAGGGGTCTACGACACAAAAAAGTTTAGGAAACTCTGATTTAACTAAAATAGTGTTGTTTAAACTATTGAATTTTCGTCATAAATTTGTTTGCGACCTAAGTAGGATTTTACGTTTTAGCAGAGCATTTTCAACGGACTGTATAATGATCATACAAAATATACTTTAAAAATTTCATGCATAACTAATAAGTAATTAATCTATGAATGGAAAATTTTGCCAACAAAGAAAAGAAAGTTGAAAATATTTTTTGTTTAAAGTGTCAAAGTAAAAGCTTGTTTATACTTGCAAGGTTAAAAAGAATAACCCTTTGTACTATTTGAAATCCTATTTTAGCTATATAACTGCATTGATTATATGATATAAAAATGCCATAAATAAGTAAAATAAATGTTTTCAATATGAATCAAATAGAGCCTGTATATAATTGTACCTGTATTAAAAACTTTTAGACCAATTTTCTTTTCTTGCTAAAAATGCGGGATAGAAATGTAAAATTATGTGTAAAAATTATGTATATGTGTAAAAATTATGTATATGTGTAAAAATTATGTATATGTGTTAAAATCTGATGTTTTACTTATATAACTCATTACTAAAACAAGGATGAAAAGGCTATGCTACATATGTAGTGAATCTAAATGGTAAAAATTATGTAATTTAAATATCTTTGTAATAAGTAATTAGTATGACAATACTAACAGCTCACAAATTTGTCACTTGAAAAAGATTCTCACTACAAAACTGCGAATATTCTCATTATGACCTAATATCTTCTTCCTAAATTTAAGATTGACTGATAATTCCATTTCGGAAAAGGGTTTAAATTCAGTTAAGAGTTATATTTTGCACTGCTGCAAAAAAAAAAAAAAAAAAAAAAAAAAAA
>JAPMOQ010058975.1:7310961-7348732 GCA_026543055.1 Argiope trifasciata
AAAATAGTGATATTCCAGATGTGTAATTCAGTCGTAGCCTATATAAGTCGCACAGAAGTGGACATATTTTACATAAAATATGTGTTCCAAGAATATTGTCTCTAATAACAGGGAACTGTATAAATATTTAGATTTCTTAAATTTTCCTTTCTTTGATTCAACAGCACAAATTGTAATTCTTTACGTCCATAAAATTACATTTCTGACGGCAGTTTGGAAATTAGTTATGAGACTGCAGTTAAAGTTGACTCCATATATAATTATCTTATCCTGATTCCTTATGTTAATTTAGAGTTATCCTTTAGTTATCGCATTAATATATACATATATTGATTATTTCTCTAAATAAACTATTAATATCATTTTGGACTTAGATTTATATTCCGATTAGTTTCCAACTAATATATATTCATGAATTTAAAAAAATTAACTGAAATGACCATCACTTAGACTTCAAACCGTCCATTAAAACAAGAGAAATTGACGTTTTACTTGAGCAGATTCAAGGAATACCAAATGCATCTTATTATAAATTTAGACTAGTCGATATTTTTAACCACTGACAAAAGCATGACATCATCTCTTCCTTTTGAGTAGGAGTGCCCATCTTCGATAGATAGATAAAAAGGGGGAGTATCACTATGAGGGGATGAAATATCAGTGGATGAAAGAAATATATGTTGAACCACTTTAAGAAATAAACCATTGAGATGACAGGCACGCCCTGTATTACACCATGACAGTGCATGTAGTGCATTTTAACCTCAAAGGCCAATTCAAAATATAACTTTTTTGCTAATGTAAATGGTAGTTGTTTTTTTTTAATGGACTCTCATGAAGACATCCCACAGCGATATTTCGTTACATTTTTAGAATGCATTTATGACTAATATAGCATATATTTCGGACCTCAAAATACTAAAGCTGTGAAACGATGCCTTGTTCGCAGAATTTTAATTGAGTCACGTTCTTTGGAAACTGCAGTTCGTTTCTTTGACTGTGACTTAGCCAAGGGGCCGACTGATACGCCCGAGAAGGGAGCCATTGCTTTAAAACGCTATAAAATGCAGTTTTAGCAAATACCCTTTTAGCTCTTTTGAAAAGATTCTACGCATTTTTCTATTGTTATGGAAAAGGGTAATATATTCATCCATCACAGAATTGAAACTATCATTCGCTTTTTTGTATATTAATAGAGTTAACATATATGTTACTTATCAAATGTCTTAATGCGAAAGATAGAAGAAATCAATGATATTCTTTAAAAATATTTTTAATGCAAAAAGATATGAAAAACAATGTTATTTTATTATTTTCAAATCTAGAATTAGGTTTACTTCCTGGTGTCTTCATGACGTATTTTGCTGTACATTTGCAACAACATGGCCAGATCCGGACCTTTTTCTATATTTTCCACTAGCCAGTTGCGCAATAATGACTTTCTTTTAAAATTTGTAAGATGTACCTAAAACTACATAAGTTAAACTTTTTCATGGTCTAAAAGCCTTCATTGTTCATTCTGAGTTTAATGCTGTTCACGTAAATCTGCTTAAGACACCGAAATAAATTACATATAATGTTCCATTTTGTTATCCCTTCTTTAATACAATAATTCCGTGATATCAAAAATTAAAGATGTTACTATACAACAGATGAAGTAAAGGAGAGAGGATTTTGACAAATATCTTTTATAAAATAAAACTCGCCCCAAAATTTTATTTTCTTACAATTGAATATTTTATAGATGAATTCATCCAAATAGTAAGTTAAATGAAATGAGTATTTAGTGCCAAAAGCCCAAGAACTTAGAGATAAAATAAAAAAGAAAAAGAAAATTCTAAAATACCAATCAGATTTTATATTATGCGCATAGTTCTTTCACTCTTCTTTTATGTGGGATTCTAATTTTCAATCAAAGAAAATCTGATAGAAACAATGGAACACGAAATGTTAAACATCTTGGTGATATGCTACGCTATTTTGGTAGGTCCTAAAATTTCTTGTATTTGATTGTTCTTGACGATAAGTGTAATAAGAATTTCCTACTAATAGATAATATTTCCTGATTTATTTTGAAATTATTTTAAAGTAATTTTAATTTCAACAAAAAAAATCTTATAGAATGTTTATATTTATATAAAATTGGTTTTTGTACTTTAAAATGTAGGAGTTTGAAGTCGTTGCGAAATCAACATGGTAAATTAAAATAGCATAACGTTCTATGAAAAAAAATCACAATTAATTCCTTAGAATACGCTATGATTGTATATGATTTCTGCAAACATTTTTTAAAAATGTATAACCATTGTAATTTATATATTTTATTTATTGAAAAAAAAATTATGTTATTCCTTTATATCTTTTCATTCAAAGCCTAAGTTCATTTTTATTTTAATTTAAATGCGCTTTTATAAATAGGGTGAAAAAACTCCATTTACGAAATATATTTTTCAAATATCATTCTTCAAGCTTGATCAATTTTAGGTTTAGGAAAAATGACATCATTATTTCCATTTATTTACATGGATCACATTAGAATGGTAGTCATAATTTCCAAGGGCTTGCTGCAAAGCAAAATTACAATATTACAACTTTAATTATATTTCAAAGAGATGGCATATTTTTTTCTCTCCCAGTTCAAAATGCTTTGAAAAATGATACAGATTTGTCGACGTCCTATTAATTAATTATCTTTTCAGCAGGCTCTTCAAATTTCTTAAAAAAAACAAACACATCAAAGAGTTCACCCTATATGTAGAAATATTAGCCCTCAAACTGTAACAAGAATCTGATTTCGAGTGTCAAAACAATCTATTACTCTTAAGAAAACTGGATTACACGTATTTGAGATTTTATAAGGACGTCTCTTAACTCCCTACAAATGTCATTAAGTGATTATCCCGAGTGTTTCAGAAATAAACAGTGCATTAAGGATTTATAAAAAAATTAAAAATGTTTTTTCAAAAGAGTCTTTGAGGACATTTTCTTTTGTTGATTTTTTAATTATCACAAACTTTAAACCACTTTTCCGATCTCCAGAAAAAGACATTTGCAGTTAGCAAGTGTCACAGAATGTCAGAAAAGAAACCGACTTTTTGTTGTTTAACAGTTTCTGAGCAATTACGCTTACATCCTTACCTTTGAATGTACGAACTCTTTCTTCTCTATGCTTTTGAACACTCGTTTCACAGCAGTTTTTTCCTCCCATCCCCCTCCCTTTGTCTGCCACAATTTTTTTTTCATTTTTTACTTCTTTTTTTTTTATAATCATAATTGCTGCAAAGTATTTCGACTAACACATGCGGTCGATAACAGCAGCTGAAATTGAAAAATGTTTTTGTTTTATACTGACGTAAAACAATTACACTTTTCTTGATATTCTACCTTAATTGCTCTTCGGACTTTCATACGCTTCGTTACAATAACGCCTAAAATAATAAAAACTTAAAAAATCCCGTTAAGATTATCGGAATTTTTTTTTCGGTTGCGCTTTTAGATCCATTTCAAATTTAATAGAATTATGTTGCTGCCTATGTCTGGAAATTCATTTATTTTATTACATATACATATATACACATGTATGATTCTTCGATTTCTTACTTAATAAAGAAATTTCTATTAGAAAAACTAAAATGTATTATCGAACTATAAATAAAGAATTAATATAATTATGCAATATATTTAAGAATATTTTAAATGATGGAACTCCATTTTTATGCCTAATTTCAATAATTTTTATGCTTAGTTTCAATAATTTGAAATGCCCAATTTAAAAAATTGAAGAACTCAAGTTTTGATAAATTAATATTCTAAACAAAATTTTAAAATTAAGCGTTTCTCTAAGGCATTAAATGCTTCTCTGAGGCATTAAACGTTTTTATAAAATTATTTACTTTTTGCATGTAACATTTCCCTTACTATCCCAATGAAGAATGCTAGACATTTATTTTCAAAGTTAAGTACTAAACTAGTCTCTCTTGACATAACTTTTAAGCTCCAGGACTATCTAAGCAACGTATGTTGAGTCGTTTAACAAACTTTTGTTTGAATCTTCCACAAATCGAACATTAAACGCCTCATTTGATTTGACATCAACCCTAAAGCCATCTTTGTACTTATTCAACAGCCATATTTAAAAAATTAATATAAAGGAATCAAATACTTTATTTTTAAACAATTCCGAATAGACTGCAAAAAAAATTATGACGGAAGAATAAAACTCTTTTCTAAAATATGACAAGCCATAAAAAAACGTCTAAAATATTCAGCTGCTGCATTTTGATCTAAAGACTAATTGCTAAAGACTCTTAAAACTCAAAAATTTTACTCTTTAAAAATCTTTTATTCAGGCATTCTCATAGAAAATTCTTTTTAAAAAATTTTAATCTCATTTTTTTGTATTCCTCACAGAATCTGTTTTTGAAATTAGTAAGATCATAGTTTTTTGTTGCTATAATTATAAATAAATTGTTTCTAAAATCATGTTTCAAATCGTTTTTCAAGAATTGAAACCCTATTGTTTTTGAAAAGAAAATTAAATTCTTTTTTAATGATATTAGTAATCATTAATGTGTAACTACAAATATAAAACCTTTAGCTAACAGTTTTAATAGCAAAGCATAGTAAAATAAATTTAAGTTGGCACAAGTTTTCTTATAATAAAAATTTCAAAATTGAAAACATTCTTTTTTTATTCATTCTCATTCTTAATTAAATTGAAACATGTTTCAGCAATATTTTGATTAATATTTTGAATACAACATTTTTTTTGGAAATGTCTTTTGTTGGATTTTATCCTAACTTCCAATAAACAAGTGATATTTTACTCGACGAATGAATTACATCGATTAGTTTTCAGCATATAGAATCGAATTCTTTAAAATCAACTTTGTTGGATTCCAATGCGAACAGTTAATAAAACATTTTGTAATGAAAAATGTATTTTTTACAAATATTTTGCATTACGATGCATTGCAATATTTTAAGAAAATTTCCCTTAAGCAATACTTTATTGGGTTTTCATCCATAAAATGCCACTGTACTTCAAACATTGAAAGAGGTTAATGCTTCTTTACAGTCTTAAACTTGCTAAGGAACTACTTTTAAATAACTCCAGCCAGCTTGTTTCCTTTGGACGCTAGGATGGAACTAAAATCTTTATTTTATATAGGAAGAAGTGTAGTGCTGTAAGGTAAGCCTAGAAATAGCGATGGCCATAAAGTGATCTCTAGGGAAATGTTGGCTGCTTTCCACTTCCGGTTTCTTCCGCTTTAACCCCAACAAATTCTTTCGAACGGAAATTCAGGAACGAAGTCTAAAACGATCGGTAACTCAAGTTGCCAACCTCTTAAGCTGCATGTCGAATACATCACAATATTGTGTAACAGAACGAAAGAAAAAGTATTTCTTGGGAAAAAGATTCTTTATAAAATTGTTTGGTAAATATAAGATCTATTTTAAATAACTTCAATATAAACTTGTTGGTTAAAAAAAATATGGAAATACACCGTTTACAAACCTGCTGCTGGAGAAATATAAGATATACGTACTTGAAATATTTTGAAAAATTAACAGTATATTTAGCATTTGCTACTTTTTAGAACAGAAAAATATGAGAAATCATTCATGGATTTCTTATGCTAAATACCATGTTTTCAGGGTAAAGTCTAAAAATTGCTGAAAGCGTGCGAAAAGGTTGATATCAAATATCGCAGGTTAGAAGTTCTCCATTCAATGAATTTTTATAAATTAGCATATATTTAACTTTAAACTTTTCCAAATATGTAAGTATCTTTTATACAGTAAAACACATAAAGGTATATTGATACGTGAAATTGAGTAGCATGTCAACTACGAGTGGTCCAAAAATAACCGAAAAGGAGGGGTAGGAGAACAATTCAGCACAAAAAGGGAATTTTTTTAAAATTCTTAATAGTTATTCTTAGGCCTATACATATATTTATGATTTAATAATTAATAGATATCTGTACTTAAAATCTGTTGATTTTTATTTATTTAGAAGTTGTTTCTTTGTTATAATGCCTCCTTTTTTTTCTTTTTATTTAAAAATATTTAAAAAAAATTCGCCGTAAATAATTGAGAATACACTAATTTAAAAGCCTTTACTTAAACCGTGTGATTTTATACTTAATATAGAATTGAATGGCTATTTTTACATTTTATTAACTTCTGAATTATTACGCAATTTATTAAATAACCGAACTGTACTTCCGTATTATTAATAAAAAAATAATGAAAGGGAAATGATCATCATTTGAATTCTACGTACACAATTTAAGCATTAAGCTTCTGTATGTCCAAAACCCTTATCTTGGGAGAAACAGGTATAAATCGGCAAAAACCATTATTTTCAATATATTGATGAAACTTCTCAAATATTTTTCTGTCGTCTAAATATGTGTTTTGTACAAGGTATAAAATGTAAAAAATGAGTATATAGGATTTTTGTACTTCATGAACTGAATAAATGATGTGAACAAAATGACTTTCTGTTTAAATAATTTTGAAACTTTACTCTTTCGTTATAAGAATTAACTTAGAATGAATCCATCTCAAGTGTTAAATATTTTATAGTGGGAAAACTAAGCAGACATTTTTTTAAATAATGCTCTAATAATTAAATCGTTTTTATGTCTTAAGTTAATATTGTGTCAGCTGAAGTATACTGGCACGAAAAACTAATTCTATTATCTGGTTATCCAAATTAAATAGAAAACAGAAACATTTATTGAAAAATAAACAATTTGGGTATGCGAGGAATTGTCTATCTGGCGAAGAACGGAGCTCTGTGAGTCGTAGCATTTAATGCAAAACTTTCTCCTGTAGTGTGAATCTTCTGTGAAGTTGATAGATCTTTGGTACCTTATTTGCTCCCTTTTATTTTATTAAATCTCTACATTATAATATATAGATCCATAAAATTAAAATATTCAAATCTATTATTTTATATATCTTTTCTATAACTAAGACATGCCGTTTGATCTTTCATTAAATAATCTTATAGATAGGTATCTTTCAGATTACTTAATATTTTACATTTTCCACCATACGATTGGTTTTTAAGAAAATTTCTTATTTAGATGTCCTCGCAACTTCTAAGTCAGGTTGCTGGATTACAGATTTGATAATATCCATTACTGTCAATATTTTTTCTACAAATCGTACATTGGTTTCAAGGCACTGTGGGTGAAAGCAAACGAATACATTTATTTTTAAAAAATCTTAATTTTTGAACTTAGTTTGATAGTTTTTAGCCGACAGTTTCTTTAACCCTCAAGAGAAGCACTATCGCTGCTGCGCGATCCAGAAGCACTGGGTATGCCATACCCGCGTGTCTTTGATTAATAATATCTTTCGATCAAATTGTCCGATATAGAATTTTGTTTTTTTTTAATTTTAAAGCTTAGACAGTGTAGACTAAGAATATATCCATAGAATTGTCATAAAGAAAATATTATCTTGAATAATATAGAAAAAAATCAACATAAACCCTTAAAATGAGGTGTTTTATTCAAATTACCATATCTAGGCAGAATTTATAGATAAAAAATTTTTCCCGACGGCATTTGAAAGGGAATTAAATGTACTTTTAGATAGTTATTTCGTCATTTAACTGTAATTGATAAAAGATATTTATTTAGTTAGGTAAAGTTCAGTGTTTTTAGAATGATATTACTTAATTAAAAAATATGGATTCATTATTCTTTTATTAATACAAACATTTAAATTACTTTATAAAACTTATATTTTAAATGGATTGATGCTACAAAAAATTAAGAATATAACTTCAAGCTACATTTTTCACAAATTTTGGCTGTATGTTCTTTACACATTGGAATATCACATTTTAAACACTTATAACATGTTTTTCGGTCTAATGAACTGGGACAAAATCCACATCGCTTATATTTTTCTAGTTTATTAATAACTATAACTAAAACTTATTAATAACTAGTTTTAAAATAACAAAATACTGACGCTACAACAGCACTGGGTAGCGCATACCCATAGACTGACTACGGCCGCCTATATTTTAGTCCGTATTCACATCGCAAGATAACTATGGTGGGGAATCTGTAGTGGGGATAGTAGAGATTTTTCCCCTAGGCAAAGTCACCTTCTCATTGTAACCATTTCTGAAGGAGAAATATTTTTAATTTACACCTGGGTATCCCATACCCAGTGCTTCTCTTGAGGGTTAAAACTTATTTTGTCATTGTGATAAGATATGTTAAACATTTCAGAAGATCCTGACCTTCGCCTTTTCTGTTAAGTGGTATTACCTTTTAAAGCTTTCTGCATAGTTTATTGACTTTATATTATAAAGCTTATTTTTATATGTAATGAAAATTACATATTTCTTCTTCTTTTTTCTGTTTTTGGGATTTAAGAATTTATTGGATAAGAAAATAAATTAACAACAAATGGAAGGCAGACGTTTTCACTAGCCATATGAGTAAGTTAATGATCTTTACTGATTAAAATCCATAATAAGCCAAATTTGTTTATTTTAATCATAAAAGTGAGAAAATTTTAACATTTAATGAAATCGCATGACATGACTAAAGAAAAAAATCTGATTTTTTTAATCAATTAATAATATAAAAATAATTTGATTTTTCGTTGCAGTAATATCTAACAGTGAGAACGGTGTACTGCCTGCGATGAGTCTCTAAATATATTGGAATTTTTATCTTATTTATAATCATTAGATTAAATATTTAGTTCTATTAATAGTTTTTTCCAGAGAAATTCAATGTTATCACTTGGAAAATTTTAATACCATACTCGGAGTAAAGATATTACAATTGAATAATAATCATGGGAAGTAATGATGATAAAAATTTCGTAGATGCTACTGAAATATTAATGAATATTTTTTTCTCGTTAAATAAATATAATACTGATATAAAATTTTCACCCTCTGAAATTTTTGATTCCTAAATCAAAAATGGCCATGAAAAAGGAATTTACCATGTTATCTTTTAACGATCATGTTGTTTTAAGTTTTTTAACTGGATAACTTTAGCTCTCTGATTCGGTAAGATTAATGAGTGAAATTAAATTTCCATGCTTGCTTTTAATTTCATTATATTTTTCTTAAAAAGATTTCTTAGAAAATTTAATTTGTGCTGACAGATAAAGGTGCAGATTTTGAAAGTTTGTTGAATTTTTTATTAAGTCTTTCTCAAATTTAGTGAATGCTTATATCGTAAAAATAAACCAAGTGGTAATAGAAATGCTTACTTTATTAAGTTTATCTTATGCATAAAAAATGAACTTAAAAAATCTAGATATTATATAAAAGATAATGCAAATTTCTAGAAAAAGAGTTGATCATTTAACTAAATTCTAACAAAATAAATTAAAGATCTGTGCATCTAATATAGCAATAGAACTTAGAAAATGATGTTTCAAAAACAGATAAATATCTTTTGTTGTTTTGCTTCGAAAGGGATCAAGTCTATATTCAAAGCAAATAACTTGGTGAGATCTGCATAAGGGTCCAGCTGATCGAAAACTTTCATATACGAGAGAACTCGGTTTATCGAATCGTTGAGTCAATCTTCAATCTCAGGACTCGAGAACACTATAAACAGGCTTTCAACTCTGAATATACAAATCCATGCAGAATTTTTTCGATTTGTATTCGGAATGAGATTTTCAGATACATTGTCTGAATGATATGATGTCGAGAAATAACTCATGTTTTTGCACGTATTTTCTTGATATGAGTCCAAACCCTTGCATTTCTTTGCAAACTTCGAAAGACATATTCTAACTAAACTTAAAATGCAACTACAATTCATCACAAAAACTTATTGATTGAGAAGTACAATCAATCTTTCTACACCAAAAAATAATTACAAAACATTTACATTATTTCTCTTTTAAAGTGAAACTCGTTATTTTCCGTGAGCATATATATCAAGCACTCAGTGAATCAATCAACAATCCTCAGTGTTGGAATAAATGAGTTTTCAGAGTTTTGATGACGGATGCAATGTATCAATGGATCATATTTTGATAGCAATTTGGCGCTTCATTAGTTCCAGATAGGAACGGAAGTGGACTGTTTTGATCTCTGCGTCGCTATATTTATATCCAACACAAATAAACATGCGTGGCTAACATGGTTTTCTCATCATAACATATAAACCGAGGCAAAGGGAAACCATCCTATGGCTAAATTATCCGGAAATAAGCCGAGGTTCTCAACGCTTTTTTTTTCTCTGTAAGAAATCAATCACGGCCAGAAAAGCCAATAAAATACAATAAAAAGCACACACCAAGGACTTCGAGAAATAGCCGTGGTATACTCGCTGGAGGAAATGAACACCTTATATTAGACATTGAATGAAATTTTATGGAAACATATTAATGGTTAAGAAGGTTAAGAGTTTACTCTGCTAGTAAAGTAATAGTTATCGAAGAAAAAGCTCGTTATTTTTGTTCTGAAAGAATAGATGAAAGAAGTATTCAGTGAATTTATACGCTACAAAAGTTTCTTGAACATATAATTTTGAACGTTCTTTGAATTGTGAATTGATTGATACTTATGCAATTATTTGAAATGAAATAAAATAGTATAAAGATTCATTAGAGTTAAAATGTAATTATAATGGCATTTGAATGAAAGCTTTCTTGAAGCTATTCATTAAACGAGAATGCTAAAATATAAAGATAACCTCTTAAAATATTCATATTCTTTTGAATAATTATTCTTTTGCAAAGAGATGCATTCTACCTTTTATTTGGGAGGGGGAGTATATGATTTTCTTCAGAGAATGCGATTATTAGTATGTTGTTTCCTTTTGTTTTTAATGGATTAATTACTAGGCATAACATTTTAATAGAGTTTTAGGAAATAATTCTCATTTGAAACATGTTACTTTGCCCATATTATAAACCTGCTCCAATAAATTGAGAATTCTCAGTCAGTTAATGAATGATTGAATTTGTTCATTGAGAATCGAAGCATTGAAATGCTGCTATACAATGAACAAGATTTTTTATCGAATATTTAGAAATACAAAAGCGTTAATACTAATTATATTATAGAATAAACTTTTTTCTCTGAAAAAAAAACTTAACTGCATACAATAGATTTAATTTAATGTTAGTTTAATATTATTACACGTAATTTCCTTTTTATTCACTCATAGGTTGGGTAAATATTATCTTGTATCTCAGCTAAGTCGGTCGCTTCAAGTCATCGATGTAGTTCCTTCTCATCTCATACCAGTTCGTTAGAATAAATCGTAAAATTAGTTAATTATCGGAACCTGACTTTTACATAATATTGAATCAATTCTTCAAATTCAAGACAATAGAAATTCAATTAAAATTGTATTTCATTTATCATTTTAAGATGAGTAAAGCTGAGACAAGAATTGTAAAGAGCACGAAAATTCAAATTCAGGTCATGCAATCACATTTTTCTCCTTCTAGAAACACTGAAGCTCTGATTATATCGAAAAACAAGTTGGTTTTAGTCTAACTCAAGCGGGAGTATTCATAATTTTGCTTTGCCAAGTGATCATATCTTTTCTAGAAAGAGATGGATGAAAAAAGGCAATAAATTTTCATTCGAGCTGAAATTCACTCATTCAAATAATAAATTACGTTTGCCCAGACATTTCGTCGGACAATTTGATCACAGCATTTACATCAGCATTATTTTTTGAATGAAAACCAGCGTCTTGTTCTTTATTTACTGTACCTATTTTAAATGACTTCGTGCAGAGAAAAAATATTGATATAGCTATTTAGTTAAAGAAGCAAATAAAAGACGGATGAAAAACTTTTGTTCGAAAGATAAAAGAGTAGTGAAACCAGATAAGGGAGCTCACCATGGATTGAAAGATAACATTTCCCGTTCCGTGTTTTCTTTTTAGTTCCGCTCCACGGGATTCTGATTGGTATATTCAAAATAACTGGATGGAATCCAATTTTTTCCTGCCCAATGAATTCTATGCGTCGACATATATCTTCAAATCTTTATGAATGAGTTTTAAACCCCGCAAATTCCAACGGACTAACCCTCCTACGGGGTTTTCTTTTTCCTTTTAGTTTTTCCTAATATCCTGTATCAATAATTTATAATAAGCGAACGAGCAAAATTATCATTTAGTTTTTTTTATAAACGCTTTTAAAAAGTCTGATACCCAAGTTGCTTGCATGTACTAAAGTTGTTCCTTTTTTTTAGGAGGAGGGGGGTATTTTGAGTCTTTTTATTTGTTTTGTCCGCTTCGAAATGAAGACTGCATGACAAAAGCTTATATCGATACTAGTCACTATCGCGATAGTATATATATTTCCTCGGGCTTTAAAAGTTCAGAGACGGAAATGAAAGTTAAAAGGCTAATTTGAATCAACTTAGAAAGAAGAAAATGTTTCAGTTTTATGGTGTGTGTTTTTTTCAGAAGAAAGAAATTTAGAAGTTTTGGTGGAAAGCATGAGGGTGACATAGTAATTGCTTTCTAACAAGAGTCGTTTATTTTAAGTTGCGTGCAGATAAGTAAGAAACAAGAAATTTATTGTAGCTGTTGTGAAATATATTCGGAAACTAGATTGCAGAATTGTAAAACGTAATCGTTCGAAGTTCAGTAATTGCAATTTCATCGGCACAGATGTTTTTTTGTTTTTTTTTCGGAAATCTGACTTAAGAGTTTTTACCTTAAATTGTTCACTTTAATCTTATGGATATTAATAAAATTCCTATTTTTCTGATAGATTGCAAAGTTTCTTCAGTTGCATGCGCTCATCGTCGTTTTAATCGAAGGTCTTAAAATGTTTCATACCTAATTTCCTTCCATGAAACAGTTCACCGGATAATGTATTCGCTATTTATTCTGTGAAAGATATACTAGTGTTGTAGGGCGAGTTATTCCTATTCTAATGGTGGACATGGATCCTACAGGTGGGGTTGGACCGAATTCTCTAATGGCTCTTAGGACTCCAACATCGCTTTCAGCTTACTCCAGTCCAGATAATGGATATTCAAATTACCTAGAATGCAAGTCATAGCCGAGTTCATTCTTTTGTAATTGGGATTATTCTTTGTTTATAAATAAATGAGAGAATTTATAAAATCTGATCTTAAAAATTGTTGACACTATAGTCAGAATTGTCAAAAATGGCTGCTGAAATAATATAATTCATTTAATTTCTTTAAAATCCTTTTTTTTTTCATGTTTTAAATGCCTTTTCTTTTTCCTCTAACATTTAAACTGTTGCAGTGTATTGAATAAATTTCAGTTTTTCATGTAAGAATTTTAAAAATTATAATTTTACCGGGACTTTTATCGGGCTGGTTTTAAAATGTTTGTTTCAACAGTAACTGAAGATCAGCATCAAAACTATAACTCTGAATAAATAATTCTATTGCTTTTAGGGTTTTATAAAGTACTTTCATCAGTAATATAACAAGACGCAAGAAGAGCTGCTTACTTAAAATAATTGAAAACAAGTAATATACAAAAAATTAATTCAATTCTTACTTAGGTCAACAAAGAAATTTTTCATCTTAGATACTTTTTACTAAATAATTATCAAAAAATTATTGATTTCCGCAAGAACTGAACTCGCATTCTTCATCTTTACGCAAATAATTCTGAAATCCTTGCATTTTACCGATTGAGCTACAGCCTGTTGTTTTCAATAATCATTGCAAACTCCTAAAACTCTATTTAAATTATTAAAAATTAATTAAATTTAACAAGTGAACTAAAATTTGAAAACTTATTAACATCAAGTGTCATCCATTACAAATTTAAAAAACTGTATTTGAACTTGAGTGGATGAATAAAAAGTATTTTATTAACAATTGAAAATTCAGCCATAATATATAAATAAATAAATATCTGGGGTAAGTGTTAACTAATAGTAGGAACTGAAAAAGAAACTATTTTGATTTTTGATAGTAAAAATAAAAACTTCTAAATTGAAGAATCTCAATTTAAATTTTGGGTTACCTTATACTACTGCATTTTATACTATAATTCGCTTTTCTCGGGATCTTATTTATCGACTAAAAGAACTAAGTGAAAAATATATCTCGAAGCTCCATTATGCTTTCTTTTATAATCACCCATTTCTTTTTATGAACGATAAAGAAATGGGGTTGAAGAGGACACCAACCGACTCATCAAATTTCTAACTGTAACCAGGCGGCAATAATCCTGATAATTTGATTCCTTCCTCCGACTCAGAAACGATGAAAGAAAGGAGAAAAGAAGATGGCTTGTCCCATTTCAACTTTTTTCATTCTGATATTACACGAGTAGACAGATATCTTAGAGTTTTCATGGCCGTAGCTTCAAGAGCAATCATGAAAATGAGCTTTGCGTTTTATATTCAAATTCAATTTTTCAGCATGTTCCGACTCCTGTGCTAAAACGACTTTTAAGACATTTCAAAGCAATACTATTATTACTTCTTTCAAATTTATCCCTAATTTGATTCTTTATTTTCTGAGAAACATTTTACCAGAAAACTTCTGTTTCTTGGAAGAAGAAAAAAAAAATTTAGCTGCACATTACCCGTCAAGACATTTCATAGGAATTAGGCAGGATTCAGGTTCATAATTTTTGATATTTGGTAGACAATCCTGTGTTTCATAACTAGTTTAAATAGAAGTTAAGTCTTAACCTTTTTCTGGTTATCGAAAAAAAAAATTAATGAAACTGTTTTGAAAATTTTTCAGTGGTTTTCGGTTTGAAACAGAAGAATTTTCTTATCCAAAATAAAGCCATCAGTTTAACTATTCATTTTTCATTATTTATAATTTAAATACAATTTAAAATAAATAATAAAATTTAATAATAATAAATAACAAATTTGATAATTCTGACAATTTTAATGAAGAAAATAGGAAGAGGATCGCATTTTGAAAGCCCACAGAAGCGATCACTCCGAAGCCTTCCACATAATTTTTAATAAATGTGCTATCCCCTTCTTCCCTCCCATTTAAATTTGTAGAACCTGGGCTAGACCATGAAATCCTGAGTGCTCAGGTATTCATTTTTAGAATCCTACAAATGAGCGTATTGTATTTTGTAGTATAGTAAAAAAAAACTATTTTTATATTGTTAACCCCATGCCATTTGTGAAAAAGGGTTACGAAAGAGCATATTAGCATTCGATCTTTGGCAATTAATCGCAGAGATTCGGTTAGTAAAAAAGTAACATGAAATCGAATATGTATATTAGACTCTTTTTGCCGATCGATGGGGTAAATTTTGGTTTCGTTACAATTCTAATCACAAGATCACAAATCAAATTTCATTCGTTTAAATTGATGAATTTTCACAAATGTGAAAGTACAAATCAACAAACAGTTGATCCTTTCACAGATGTGTTTCCAAATTTGATACAATCTGCAAACTAAATTTTATCTATCTAGTTCTTTCACTTTCGTAGTTATCATATTATCTTGTATTCAAACAATCTGACAGACAAATTTCCTATGAATGAATTCGGCTCCAAATTTGGATAGAATTCTACAAATTCAGCAGGTCATGTACAGCATTCCATCTGCGCAGCTTAATATGCTTTTGATTTACTGTACTTACTGACAAAAATAATTTTTAAAATGGTTTTTTGACTTTGGGAAGCTTGAAACATGGATATACGTCAGGTTCTTGAGTTTGAATTTTTCGATGATTACAATACATTCTCTTTGTAAATTTCGCATACGAAAAAATGAATAAGCTATTTTTAACCTGGAGAATAATTCGAACGAAGCTAATTTTTAACGAAGCTAATAATTCACTCTGCTAGTCACATATAAAAACAAAACCCATGATCAAGTACGAAAATTTTTCTAGAAACGCCGTTTTAATACACTAGACGATTCTTTTAGAATCAAATAAAATGAGATATAGGTGACAAAAATCACCATGCGGTTGCAAAAGGCCTTGTAAGAAATTGTTAAGTCTCGGTACATTTGAGGATTCTTTTATTAGAACAACATAGAAATTTCAATCGCTGATCTAAAAGTGAAAGAAAAATTATTTTTGCAACATTTTATGTACAATGACGTCTGAAAACAAACTTTTACCATATGTGCCATAGTTTCTTTCGTTTAATTAAATACTTAATGTGAGGGAACAACAGTTCTGGAATGGAGACAAGAAATTAGCTGCCTAGAACTGATAGCAACCATGCTTATTCTTTTTTATATAAAAAACTGCACTTTTTCCAGTCTTTCCCCCAAGGTACTATAATTTTGACTCGAGCAAAAAAATGTCAGTACCCCGAGTGTGTTTAAAATGATCTTTACTTTCAAAAATGATGTGCTTCCAAGAGCAAAGCACTTCAGGAAATGGAAGAACAACTTCGTTGGATAAGCGCCAAAATATCAGAGCAGTAAGCTTCCTTTACGCACTCAACGAATTAACTCAACTCCCAGAATGGGCTAAAGTATTACATTATTAAGCAACAAATAAATTTTGTTTTCCTAAATGCCACCAAACAAAGCCATTGTCCGGTTCGATGCTTCAAAACGCTGGGTAATGATAGATATTCCAGCGTAGGAGTTTGCATAAGTAAGTGAATGGACTCCCGTTTTGAGATACTGGTGGTATTTAGTCCATGGAGTTTGCAACTCGTTAACATGCATTAATCAAGTTTCTAAGCTGAGGTTAGTGGAAATAAACGGCTCGTGCTTTAACAATTTGTATGGTGACGAGTTTTTGAAGTTACTTGAAGAGTAAAATGTGGTGAATTAACTTAAAAGTGCGTCATTGCAGATCAGTTTTAAGTTGTGCAGTGATTTATTATTACTTTACTACACATTTTACTTCTTTCTTCATTTTGAATGCTTTCGTAATAATTTAATAAAGTCATCCACTTGTTATTTTCTTATCTTCATAAAGAATTTCTGTAAAAATAATAGAATCAAGTAATTAATTTTAATTATAAATTAATTTAAACTAACATTTATAAATCATTCTTTTGGCCAGGTATTCTTTAATTCTTAAATTCATACACGCAGATTTTGAAGCTTTAGAAGAAAGCAAAAATAATTTAAATCAATACGCCGGATGTGACACACAAAATTGGTAGTACAAGGAAACACTTAAAGAAATACAAAATGTCATGCAAAATTGTGATAATAATTTACTTCATCTTGAACAATGAAGATGTGTTCATTACTCTAAAGTAAATATCAAATTATTTAAATTATTGACAAAATATCAGAAATAAAATTTATACTTTTTTATAACAGTTGTATTATAACGCAGATAATTTGCTAAATGACATCAAATAATTTTCTTTTAATCAAAATCCTAAAATCTCCAAATCCATTTTCTGGTCCTGTACTGGTCCAAAGTGCGCATATTTTTTCAAGAAATATATTAATATGTAACAGGTTTCTACCTTAATTATGCCGAAATAGTATTCTTACCAATTAAATATAAATATATACTTCTAGCTGAAAAATATATTAAATTACAAAAGGAATTAATAAATTTGATCAAAAAAATTAATGAATGTTTGAGTTCATAAATTTTACAATAAAATATTTATGAAATCTATTTTTTAAAATTTAAGTCATATTAATCTTATAGTATCATAAGATCAATATATAGTATTATTAATTATTAAAAGAATTTTGATTCAATAAAATTTTAAATAAGAAAGATCCATTTATTTGCGGTAAGAACTGGCTGAGATATAAAGCTATGTATTTCCCTTTTTAGGTCAAAGAATGTGTTCCTCAAAAATAGATCCATCCATTCATTGACCTGTGGACATTTCTCGAGATGACCATTGAAATTACCTAAAATCTTGTAAAATAGTAATATTTAAATTTCATAATTTGGTCAGTATTAATAACAAAATTACAGAATTCTTTTTATTAAAAATGTGAGAACGTCAAAAACATTTTACTAACTGTAAGTAATAAGCTTTGGGACTATATACAGATTTAGGTTTTGTCAATTCTTCCAGTTTTGCTCTTTTTATTCTAACAACACATAATTTTTTTCTTCATTTAGAAGATTTTTACTGTTGGAAGTATATAAGCTTTATTAACATTTTTGAAATTAACTTATTTGCCCACTCTTATTATAATGCTGAACCATATTAAATATTTACAACGGTCTTATAGATTTAATTGATAAGTTAAATTATTAAATGAAATATGTAATAAAGTTGAATTAATTGAGCTACCATTTCACGAAACTAATGATGTTACGCTACCCTGCAAGTTTAATGGTATGTTAGTAAATGTGAATATTAGTCATTTTAAAGTATGTCCTGAATGAAAATAGAACATTGATTAAAAATAAGAAACATAGTTGAAAAAAACATATGTTATTATTTTTACACTGCATTTTGTTTGTGCTAATGAAAAAGTAAAGAAAACTAAAGTAGAGTAATTATCATTAGCTGTAGAGTTCAAAAGAAATTGGAAGTAGAATGTACTATTACTTAGAATCACAATACATGTTAAAATGCCTGCGACATAAAATATGCTATTTGTTTTTTGAAATCTACTTAAAATGTTTTACATCTGGTCTCGATTATTAAATATATCGAAAAAGGAAATGATTATTTTAATTAAAAGTCTTAATAATTTCAGAAGAATACCTAAATAAGAAGTAACTTCAGCGTAAGAATATGTTGGGGGAAAAAAATTAGGGTCTTTTTCAACACTTTAGGAAAAAAAAAGTGAAAAAAATATAAATCAAGAAAACGAATGAATGTTCATATAATTCATATATAAAATGCTAATATAATATAAAGATTTTCAAACAATAAGAAATTTTCAGTAGTATTTTCTTGTCATTAAAATTTGACCAATTAAAAATATTATTAATGGTTCATTTAATATCATCAAAAATAACTTCTTCAATGTAAATTATAAAGTAGCTTTTTAATACTTGGCCATTTTATTAAAAATAACATTATCTGAAATTTAAATTTTATTTTTGTTTGTTTTAAAATTCATTTAAGGGTTTTTTTGTGTTTTGATCTATGGACATCCCATTTCAAGATGACGTATGCTAAAATTTATATTACAGAAAGTATAAAAAATAAATTTTAATTACTTATATTAAGACAAAAAAGATTCAGATAAAAAAAGACACAACAGTTTTTTCAAGTACATTTTTTTTTTCTCAGACAAAAAAAAAATAAATAAATAAAAACTTTGAATTTAATGCGTTAAAAACTTATTTTAAAAAGATTCAGGGTTCGCATGTTTAAAAATCCATACATTGAACCTTGTTCGAAAAATAAATTCACAACTTTTGTGTTTTTTAAGTTTTATTAGAAAATATACTCTAAAATATTTTGGAAATAAATTAAAAGGATATTTACTTTCTTTTTACACATTCACACATAAATAAAAACTGTTCTACATCTATTTTAAAGAAGAATTCTGTTATATATAATACTAAGCGCAGAAAAAAAAATTGATGCCTTTATTTAAAATAAAATTCAGTTCACCTCTGAACTTTTGCACTGAGCAAGTATAATGAAATACATATCTCTTCAGCTTTGAACACATGTAGAGTTCAAGAACTAATGTGTAACACTATAAAAAATGTCGAAATATTCTAAAATCCATCTGTTTCTCAATAAACAGTCAAAGTATCTGCTGTATATTAAAGAAAGTCATTATAATAATCATCCAACACCTCTTTCTAAAAATAAACCAAACTAAACACAAGTTTCTGTATCGAAAATATTGTCTAACTTCCACCTTAAGAAGTGTTACAATGCTAAACACTTCTAGGACAAAAGGCTAGAAGATGGCAAGCAGCAAAAAATGATTTTTAACTGCAAATTAGGGATGAACTATTGTAATACAGAAATCGAAATTTATTACAAAGATTATTCGAACGCACAAATTTTCTAATATCATACTGAAATTAAACAATATATTCCTGGGAAACTAGAAAAAGCCAGGAGCATTTAAAGCATTCAGTTAGAGGATTAAAAATTCAACAAATAGATTTCAAATATATTTTCGGGTCTCTCTCGCTCTTTCTCTTTTTAATTAATTCTCAGTCAAAGGTGATAGAAAGTTGCTTTCACATGTGACTACTATACGGACTCTAGGGACCAAAAATCGTATAGAAGTTCAAAGTCATGACATCACCACAAATGTTGTAAATCAATTTAATCGATTACCAGATGTTTTCAGCATTTTATACAAATATTTCGTGTGTTGAAAAGTTAATTAAGTGTTGTCAAACATGCAGCATATGTCTCCTATTAGCTTGGCCAGTGAGTGCCTTGACTCTTCCTAGTGTGAAAGGTTAATCTGCTCTCCTGGATATCTTGAATGCTTAATCGACAACTGGTGGGAGGGGTTATGTGAAAGTTAAAGATGGCTAAGCGGGAAGGACTTATCACGTCCTTTGTAAAGTATGTAAAATTAATGATTTAGTTGTCCAACATCTTTTACAATGTTTTTATTAAAAAAAATGTGTTGCCAAATTACTCGCAATAATTTGTTGAGCGGATTGGGTGTTTCTGCTCTCCGAAAACGTGAATCGATGCAAGTCAAGATTAAACTTGTACTGATACATGAAATGATTTATTCAGTGCGATTATCGGTAGTTTCTATAACTTTTTTTGAAGTTTTTATAATTTTCAGTGCCCACGTATATGTCTAAGTAAATAATTTCATCTTATTTGAAGTCATTATTCAACTTTTCAAAATTTGCGAAGTTTCTAATTATAAATTGCTCTATTATCACTTTATTTAATTGCCTGTCAAAATTAGTTAATATGATTTTTTTTTATAAAAATGAAGAGAAATCGTGATGTTTGGATCTGATGATATTAGAGTAATTCGCCTTTCTCAAAACGCTTGAAATTTTTTTAGTAGAACTTAGAATCTTAATTGTAAAGTAAATTAAAAATGTATTCCTTGATACTCACGCTTTTAAATTCGTTGGTTTAATTTGATTTTTTATTGAATTCGTTTTGACATTTACTTTTAAAACTGAATTATTTATTCAAGTTTATAAATAAATAATTCGTTTTTAAAGTTTATATTATAAGCAGATTACTTAAGAGAGTATCTTACAATCCTAATCAAAATTCGATATTTATTTTTCTATGCATTTACTTCAACAGACTAGAGTTAGCCATTAAATTTGCTTATAATATCCATTTGATTGTACCGTCTCTAAATAGTTTTATTTTACTTGAAACATAAGCACTTGAGTAATTTCTGAAATATTTAGTTTGTGATCATATAGAATATTATTGATGCTAATAGAAAAGGGTACTGATTCCTAAATGTTTTATTGTATATATATTTAGGTCTAAGAGGGGATACTTTTTAGTTGCAACTTAATATCTATACCAAGTAGGCTTAGCTTGAGATCTAAGACAATTAATAACATTTTTAGTTAAATAATTCATTATTTGTTAGACATAATTCTTTATATTAAATATTTTTGTTTAAAGTGTATAAATGATAAATTAAGAAAAATTGATGAATAATAATAGCTATAAAATGAAAGATGATATTTTGCCTTCTAAAATTTAGCCCAAAATATTATGTTTTAAACTTAAAGAAATAATAAAAGATTTTAATACAAAGAATATCATATATGTTATGGAATTTATAAAATTTTAATACATATAGAGTAAAGTTTAATACTAACTCTAACTCTAAAGTTTCAAAAATGAAAATATTACACTGCGAAAAACAAAAGCATGTTATAACTCAAATTTTCTGAATTTTTTTTATTAAAGATCATAGTTTTAATACTTTTACTTACATATGCGTGTTTAAATAAGCACAGAATTCGTTAAGTCATCTGTCTTTTAATGTTTAAGATGATGTAGCAGGCACCCATTTGGAGAATGTAGAATTATATTTTTTTTAAAAACTTTTTTTCAAGTGCTTAAAAATTGTATCTTACTGCAGTCATTAATTTAAAAGCATATCTTAATAAATTCAAAGTTTATAGACAGAAATTAATATCATATGAGTGAAATTTAAAACAGATAGTATAAAGATGAGAAAATATTAGAAATCTTAATAAAAATGAAAACCAGATTTTAGTTGTAGCAAACAACTTGCTAATTTACTCAATACAAAATTTATTAAAGGTTAGCTATAATGAAATGCGCTGTTTGAATGATACTTTAACATATATCTGGACTTAGAAAAAATTCCAAATCATATAAACGCTTCGATTCGTAAGTAAATTTATAAACTATTTGAGTTTTATAATCATAAAAGTATTTAATTAATAATTGATAGAAAATGAAAAGTTTTGTACCTAATGCTCTTTATTTTTCTTCTGTATCAAATGCATTTTTTACATAATTCTTGAAGTATGGTTATTTAAATGTTCATTCAATATTTAATTAATATTTATTAAATATTTAGGAAATTATAAATTATATTTAAAATTTAAAGGCTTCATTATAAATAAAAAAGCATTAAATGAATAATTTTTCTTTGCAGTTGCTGGCTGTTATTTAATTTTTCATTAAATGTGATTATTTTATTATTGATGTATTTCTTTAGATCTTTTGCAATAAATTATTTTTTTCATTAAATATACAGTATTTTCTTTTGTAAAAATTAACGATAATTCTAATCCCTTAATTATTTAAATGCAAGTATATACTCATAAATTCTTATTTAAAAGTATAAATTTCATTTATTCATTTCTTACGGTAAAATGATTGAAACTATGACAGCAATCAGTATGCATCGTTTTGAAAAAAATGATGTATCTTAAATAATTTATGTCAAAGAGATTAATCCACAAATGCTAGTATTAAAGGCCAATCATTCTTAAAGAATTATCCATTATCTCTTTCATTTCATTGCTTCGATCTCCATTCGGTACATTTCAAATCATCAGGGATAATACAAGGACCATAAATTCTTTAAAATGAATTGAATGTTTTAGCATCATTAGGTAGGTTTGTTGGAAATATGATGATGGGAACTTGTCAGACAATATTAAATAGAGTGATGCTCTTAAAGCAGCAATAATTTTACGAATTTTTTTTTTCTTCTTCTTCTAAATATATATTAAAGCATTTATTATGTCTGAAACCCATTGAAGAAACGTTTTCTGTGTATTATCAGCATTGTCATTAAATTTTCTTTCATTCTATTGAGTGTAGTTTATATCTATATATGCCCCCGCACCAGACGGCAAAAGTTTTCGCTTTGCTCAGAAACTTTTCGTACACAATATCATCTTTCATTTACGCAAGTTTTCGTAGCTTTCGCCACTAGCATTCTAAACTTTTCGGACATTCATCATCTTTTATCGTTTTACTCCATTTATTCCACCTTTTTCTCTCCTTTTATCCAGAGCCCAAGGGGTTTTCTGTCATTCTGGGTTGAATGTAAAATGATCATGCGCACCCCACGTTCATGTACATCACACCGTGATCTTTCTCAATAAGTATTATCATTTGTAAAAATTCGGAAAGGGGTGTTTTTACCTATTGTGTTAGGTAAAAGGATATTGGACTATAATTGAAACCGATGAAAAAAAGCAAGAAGAAAACATTTTTCAGTCTCTCTGAGGAATTCATGGAATAATATACCTGAAAAGAAAATATATTTGCAATTCATTGGATCTGTTTTACACCTTCATACAAGAAGATATTTAATGAAAGGTTTATTGCTTAATAATTTTTTCTGAAATACAAGGAATTTCTAGACAATTTTGTTTCCTATATCTCACACATGTACAAAAAATGGTGCAAGAATCTAATCTAGAATCTAGGTGCACAAATCTAATTTTCTAATAACGAAGAATGTTGCATTTTAACCCGATTCAAAATGCAACTGTTTTATCTAGAAAAAATTAATGCTAGACTTTATCTTTTTCTATAAAACACCTGTTGTGTAAAATGAATTTTGTGGATATATAAGGGTGTACCAAAACATTGATCTCGCCTTTTGTTATTTTTAAAAATTTCTCATATAAATATACTCTAAATTACAAAGTTAAGTTTTAAAAGAAGGTACAGGACGTTATATAATCCATCAAAATTTTTAATTTCATTAAATACAAAATTTAGACTGTTATACCCCTGCCCCGCTCAAAAAATATCCCAGTAAATAAAATGTTCCCTTGTACTAGTAAGATTATGTACAAAATTTCAGCATTTTAAAAGAAAATGTTTCATAGATATGGAAATGCATAATTAGTGACTTAACCACTTTTCGATACCTGGATACGAGTTCGTTTCAGGGTTCGTACACAAATAGCTGGAGAAAACTGTGATTGCATAACTAAATAGTAATTTTGATTGTTATCATCGCAAAAGTTTCTAAAAATTTGTAAAAATAATAATTTTATGCACGATCTCTAACTTGTTTCATACTGACATTCAAATTATTCGAATTCGAAATGATTTCTCTGCATATCGATGTAGTGCTGCATTCGTCTAATAACTCTTTTGTACACTCGATCATATTCTTGTAAAATAATATCCCCAAATGCCTGTTGAATGCAACGTCATAGTTCTGCTTTAACAGATAAAGCTAATATTTATAAATGACTTAGCAAATGAAACATCTGTAGACGTTAGATTATGCGATCTAGAGTGAAATTTGATTGGTATATGCAAGCCAATCTACTTATTTGGAATCTCTTTATTTAATTATTTTCTCACAATTTTAGCATGGTGAGCTGCTGATCAGTCCTCTTGAAACCAAACATGTAAAAATATTGATAGGGGTAAGGTATCCACAAAATCAAGAATAATCAAATAAAAATAATTAACGTATCTGTCTCCCATCAGTATACTATTAAACATTATGGAGCAAAACTAGCGATGTCTGAAAATACTATGCTATTTCATACATTTACTGAACATTGCTTCTCAAAATATCACCCACCACGAATGTATTTACATCAGGCTAGAAATATTCGTTTTAAGATTTTAGGCATCCATCTCGTTGAAAACAGCATTAGTTAGTGTAAATAATGTTTTTTTTTAAAGTTATTTACACCAACCTGTTTAAGAGCCCAGTTGAAAATCTTCTGATACCTGTTCTTACTCACTATGTATGTTAAATGGGTGTCGTTTATTCCAGCTTAGTATTCTCCACACTGCTGTAGAGGGGAGCACTATATAGATATTAAAATTTTGTATTTATTCAGATTCGATCCACTGAAAAGTAAAAACGAGTTTAGAACCTAGTAGCGTGATAGTTTAGTTAACGGTTCATCTTAATTTGATAATACTTTCACTTTCTCGGTGTAGTCTTCTTGAAGAATGTTTATATCCGTTGGTTTTCATCTTCGATTATCAGAAAAAGCATCCGAAACAAATTTGTAATGAAACTTTTACACTCCACTGATATGCTATTTGCAATGCACAAGTAGGCGACCGCGCAAAGAATGAGAACCGTAGTCCTAAAAAATTCTTGCATATTGTGCTTCGTATTTTTCACACTTTTGGGGCATCTTTTCAATAAAAAAAACTGCTTTGCGAATAGCGTATTTGATTCTGTATGTAAGGTCTGGGTATTCCGAGCATTATTTTCTGAAATAATGCTAATTATTATTCAAAATTTTCTGATGAGATTCTGTAAAATTCATGTAATTTAAAAAACAACAATAACCTGATCTGTATACTAAATCATTCTTCTCATTAAAATTTTTATTTCGTGATTGTTATAAGTAATAAATTTGCCAATGTATATACCCACGATTATTATATACTTCTAAAATAATAAAAAAATGTCGTTGTTATGGAATACAGTATATGAATGTTTGAAAACTCTAATATAGACCGACTAATATAATAACTGTTAACTGTTATAGCTTATCACACTTTGACCAAAAGATGTGTTAGTTGACTATATTAGCCTAAACTTAAAAGACTTTTTTGATTTAAAATGACTTTTTACAATGAATGATTTATGTGCATATTGCATTCTGCTGAGTTGGATATTGAATTAAAAAGCGTTTAAAGAAATACAGCAAATGTATGTTTAAAAAAATTACATTCTTTCAAAAACCATTTACAAGTAAGATAAAAAAAATCATGAGGAAAAGTAGTATTTGAGTCTGAAATGTTGTTAGAACCATTAAATTACTTTATTTTCTAATAATCTGAGAATAAAACATAAATACTCTCAAAATAAGAATTGAAACTCGATTCAAGGTATTCTGAGCACTTGGGACGTAAAATATTGCCTTATTTTTAAAGATTTTCAACTATAAATTCCGATTACTTATCATAAATTAATCCTATAATAAATATTTGTTTAGTCAAGACAACCTTTCTTTCACAAAATGATTGTTACCCATAAAAGGAAAAAAAAAATGTTTTACAAACTTAAGTTGTTATTCACGAAGAAGACGTTTTTTAAAAAGAAGCATTATGCTCGAGTTAATCTACTTCTACATAGAAATTTTCTTTTTATTTATGTTAATGCAAATGGCTCATAATTTTTTTCGTGAGCCTGAATTAGATTCTCTAATTAGCTAGATCTATTCTAAATTCTTTTTCTGTTACTGCTCACTTCACTATCTACAACCGAATTTTCCTCATTCCACCTGAGTTGCCGACGGGTAACGTATTGGACTGGGTCAACCCAGTCACAAAATGGTCTTGAAATTCCATTCTCATCTTTACAAAGCGGCAAAATAATTTTTACTTCATTACAAAGACGCTTTTTTATTTAAAAAAAAAAGAAAAGCAATTAATTGTTGCTGGGAGGAAAGGTAATAGATATATGAGTTTGCCTCTCGGAATGATGTTTCTACATCATTCTGAGACAACACAATGATTATAAAACATTGTGTTTCATGCACATTACACTGTGCCTTAATTAACATTTATGAATACTATTACCTTAAAAAAATTTGATTAGTAAAAATATGCTACGTTCTTAAATAATTGTTTCAAACTGTGCAAACCAATTTTATTTACATTGTATTCATTTTTACTTTGTTTATCAGCAGTAATCAATCATAACAACGAAGGATTCAATTGCTTTAAAAAATATGCGTATATAACTAATTAAAAACTATTATTATTATTTATTTCTCAAACTTTAATATCCCAATACTGTAAATCGAGCGCCAAATAATTAAAAACTTTTCTGCTCCAAAGATAATATAAATAGATAATTTATTCAATCTCAAAAGCTTTTTCAAATTGAAAATTATGTAATGAAATTTTACGAAACACCAAATATTGTGTTAATATACAACAAGTAATATGAAAAAAAAATTAATTCAATTTCTAGTCAGGAAAACAAAGAAAAAAAATTTTTTAGATATTTTTTTTTTAATTATCAAAAAATAATTGATTTTCGTAAGAAACTCGCATTCTTCACCTTCACATGGAAAATACTGAAATCCTTGCATTTTACCGATTGACTGCCTGTTGATTCCAATTTTCATTACAAACTGATAAAATCCTATTTAATGTATTAAAAATTAATTAAATTTAATTAATGACTTAATATTTGGAAAAAAAACTGTATTAACATCGTGTTATCCACTACAAGTTTTAAATGTATTTGAAATTGGGTGGATGAATAAAAAGTTTTTTTTCATTTCAAAAAAAGAGAAGTTTCAACAAGATATATAAATATACATATATAGGGAGAGTGTGAACTAATAGTAGAATTGAAAAATGTCAGTCTAACCATTTCTTATAAATGGAGGCCCAATAATTTCTCTCTCATTTCTAACCTATTAGAGATAAGCATGTAGTCCTATTTTGAAAGTATTTTAAATAAGTAAAAGTTAGATTTTATGTGGTTTTAATCGACAAATACGCGGCAAAAAATACGAAGCTTAAATTTTTCTTCAGATCGAAATCACGTTATACAAAATAATACATGCTGGCATTTTAAATGAAGAAAGTTCCTTTCTTCTAAAATCGAAACTGACCGAGTTATAAAGTTTAGAATTTCAATATTTTAACCAATCAACAACACTGCAAAGAAACAGATTCCTATGTTTGGAGGGTTATCCTTGAAGCAGTCTTTACCATGTTGAAAAATCACCCAAAATAATAAGATTCACGGCTTCATAGGTCGGTTTGACCCACATTAAAGAGAAACATTTTTTCTTGTAAAATGTTAAAGTACTTATAATATTCTGCTAAATTAGACTAGTAAAACCATGTAGTGTATATTTTTTTCAGCTGTATCTTTGTTAATTGAAGCAATATGAAATATGATGGTTTAAGTAATTTAAATTGCTTATCAAGGATTAAAAGTGTTTTATTTACTTATTAAAAGTGTTTTATATATAAATTTGCAAACCGAAAGTTTTTTTAACACTGCAGATCGAAATATTCATTTGGATAAAGTATTTATACAAAATATTGATTACAAGAGGTTTTATGTACACATATTTAAATCCCTAAACGGCAGGAAAAATATATATATGAGAGTATGGAAAGTAAATAAAAAACAGAACTATCTGATAAGAATGTAGCTTTATGGAACTTATTTCGTATCAAAACGCGATATTCCTAAATTTTATTAATGGGATAATTCAGAAAAATCATTAAATAAGTCCCAAAAAATATTTAACTACAGACATTTATTATTGTTCCTTAATTTTAAAGTCTTTCGAATTAGTATCATTCTGTCAAACTTATTTTATTCCTATAGTAGAATTATGCTGAATGTATCGATTTTAAATATTTTCCAATAGTGAATTTCATAACAATTGGAGATTAGTATATACTTTTAATTTAAAAAATGCTTCAATTGATATTCATCAATGCGCTATTTAAAAACATTTGGAATTTAAAATTTTATATATTCGCTTAGTCCTGTTAATCTTATATAGTAAAATATATTATTATCTAGAATCAAAATACGTTGTTTATATGAATAAAGGTATAATGTCAAAACAATATTATATTCATAGCTAGGCAAATTTACTTTTGACTTGGAGATTTTGCATAGTAAAGAAAACTAATAAAGGAAATTAATTAATTCATTAAAATTATTTTCTGCGACTTTTATGTGGCCTAAGAATATAAGAAGCAGGATTTTATGATTAAAAGTATATGTTGGAAATAAACGGAGTTTATATTTTTGGACTCAAAGATTTTATAGTTTAAGACTGCTATTAAAAGGAAATAAACTTCCGATAAAACACCAAGAAATATAAAATGGATAAATATACAAATTTCTCTGAAAATAAAGGAATGAAAATTAGCCCTTAAATTAATTGAAACCTGAGAGACCGAAGGCAGTCAAATATCCGAAAACATAATTAACTGTTATTTCTTATAGGAAAAGAATGAAATTTGTTTATAACGTACTAATTTAATGACTACAAAATAAAGTTGTTTGCATTTTTTATACTTGCAGATTGCATGAAAATATCACTGCCTCAACATACCAGTCAAAAACTTTTGTTTACGCTAACTTTGACTGCTATTTTACATGATTAACTTTACTATTTTTCCTCAGAAAGATATGTCCAAGAAAGAATGTATCCAAGAACTTCCATGTGTTTTGATAAATACACATTTATTGATTGACTTGATGACAGTTTTCTTTTCCATCTCGATACCCATGATAACAAATATCCCTTTGCTGTTCATTAAAATAAATGAACGAAATTATGAATGCAATTTTCTTCCATTATGCTCCAAATCATTGCATAAACATCCTAGATGGAACTCGGCTATCTAAACTCAGATAAACAAGCATTTATTTCAGTTGCTTGGAAAAATGAATAAATTTGACAGGATGAGTTATTAATTTCGGATGAACTTACTTTTTTTGATAAGCTTAGGAGACTGCAGTAATTTATTGCTTATCATAAAAATGTAATCAGCTTTCCTCATTAAATCCGATATAAAATTACGAAATGACATCGATCCGAAATCCGATACCAAGCCAATCTTAGGGCTAATAAAGCACAGGGTCCGATTTGAGAGCAATTATGAAGCATTGACAAGAGACAGATTGAGAGGCTGGAGAAAGATCCATCTTCTTCATCTTGATAGATCCGCTCCCATGAGGTTAATTTGCTCTTCAAGATCCTCTATCGGACCTAGTTGAGCAGTCAATTTTTTCCACAAAATCCCTCCGATTTTGTGCGAAGCTAAATTTTCCTTTAATTCCAGATGCAAAAACGCTAGATCAGATTACATGGACAAGAAACAGCTCTAAATCAAACGATAAAAGGAATTTTTAAATGTCTACATGGGCATGCAATATTCAGTGATTTAAACAATGTAGCACAGGAAAGCAAGGCGACCAAAAACAATTAAAATTGGCCCTTTATATCCTTTATGTAAAAAACTAATTTCTTTAGTTTATTGTGATTTAATAGTACAAGAGCCAAACTTGGCAGAATTGAGCCAATACTATTTTTGGAAGAACTTCAGATTATCTACTAGGAGCTGTTATATTTAGTCTATTTGCATGATTATAAAAATATATTACCATTTATAAATACTACAACTTTTACTAAAATTATTGCCAACAGTATTAAAACAGCATAATATTATCTAACCAAATTCTCATTGTTCCACTTCAGTGCTCCATTATAAAAAAATTAAAAAATCGTTAAATGCAAATTATTACATCACATTGTAAAAAGAAAATAAAGAACAAAAGATTGAAACTTACTTGTCATTTTTGTAGACTTTAATGCGTATCCAAATCAGAGAAAAAGTCTATCATCCTGGTGACTTCAGCTACAATAAAGAGCATACATTTTTCTAAAAACATTTCATGTTTTTGCGTTAAAACTGAAACAAATAATGCATGGCATTCTCTTGAGACCTTAACTGCCTTCGTATTGTTACAATTATTGTTAGCTTTTTTTAATATGAAAGGTTTTTAATAGCTGCTTCATTATCATCTTCATCATTTGCTATATTATCATCATTTCTCTTCATAACGCTGTGCAATATGCCCTGCTCCGTAGAATATTTAACAATCAGAAAGTAAATCTTCAGCTACGCAGAAAAACATAGACAGCTTTATACCTTCTGAGTGCCTTCTATACTTGGAAGTGTATGCGAGAGAATGACAATCAATTAGGTGAATTTTCTTAGAATTTCGGAAATGAGAAGTCACGAAACGCTGTAAAAAACAGCGAATGCTTGCAAAAAAAATGCCAGTTAGTAAGGAAAATAGCAGTTTTATTTCCTTATAAGAAGAGTAAATAACTCGTAAATCTCATTCAAAGCCAAGGGTTTTGCATAAAATTTCGTTAAATGGAGAAACTTTATTGAATAGAGATTCTAATACATGTTTCGGAAAAGAAAATACTAAAATTCTTTTACGTTTGCTTATATAAACATTACTATACAATTAAAAATGAGGAAAAGGGTTAAGTTCTGAAATTTCGGATCTATACAGCATTTAAAAGTATAATTTATATAAAAATGCATGTAAAAAAATCTCAAAGCAGTTACAGCTCTCAATAATACTACAGTTTTATTTATGGTCGAATTTTTGAATTTCTGGAAAATCTCAAAAAAAGAAGTGAAACTCTACCGTTCAGTATATTCTCTTTTGATTTTTAAACGTTTTCATAGAACATAAAAAATTATTTAAAAAACAAAGTAGGGTGAATAATCTTAAAAAAGTCCTTAAAGTGGTGTTCTTAAAATATTTCCACAAAGTGACGCTTCTGAAATTTATCTTCTAGGTTCTGGCAATCCATAAATATTTCAAGAAGAATATTTCTAAAAAATTTTATTCTCGTCTATCAAAATGTCTATTATCTCTTTTTTTTATCTCAAAGAACGTTTCTTGAAAAGATACTTCATGTTTTTGTTCTTGTTGCTTTGCTAAAAAATAGTCGTTTGTATATATGCTCTCAATTTTAAAATTTTATAGTGTCATATTGTTTTTGTATGGCAAATACATGTCGGGCCTCGAATTTAATATTCTTTCTATTTTCAATCGCTTCAAATTATCATTTTTTATGTGCATTATAAATGTTTGAATTCCATTTTTAAGGAAGAAAACAATTCTAAACTGTCTACTTAGTTTATGTTTCCAATATACGTATTATTATCAAAATCTATGTCTCCAGTTCAATGGGGGTGCAAGAATAAAGATATCTTCTTTACCAAAATAGTTTATTTTCAAAAAAAAAAAAAAACTTGCTTATTTGGGGAAAAAAAGAGAGAATTCAATAAAATGGAGTTATATCTCGACAAATGCGCGTCTTAGCTTTAATATTGAGGGTCTTTTAAATTCATATTTACAAAACAATTCATAATCATTATTTTTCTAAAAAAAGAGAACAATAAAAATAACTATAAGACATATTAAAATTAAATTAAGATTAGATTATTAAATTATAAAATTTAATTAATACTTTATTTTATTTTATTTTTATTAGTAATTTCTTAAATACTTCCTAGACTTTCCTTAAATTGAACCCTATTAACTACGATAAAAGATAAAGCAACTCCAAAAAAAGAGTTTTACTTACAGCTCATTTTTTTTTTCTCAATAAGGTCTGCATTTTCTCCTTCATCACTGTTTTATTTTGCTATACAAAGGTAAAAAAATTGTTGCTACTAATGAATATGCCTTAAAACATAGCTTCTTAATTTTTTTTAATTCGCGATCCTTTTTATATCGACAGCATCATCATTCCAAGTTTTTATGCTATAGCTAAAGGGAATCGGATTATATAACGGTTCGCTTTTCTTCCCATTATTCTATTGATATCAGCCTAAAGTGTTTTTTTTTTCTTTAAAGAGCTTTTTAACTTTATCTTGCAGAATGAAGACAAAAAAAATTCTGCTCCCAATTTGTAAGTTTTAGAATACCTGTTCTTAATTTTTTACAATCCCAATCTCCCTTCAGAGAGCGAAAGATTCTTCTTTTCTAAATTCTTCAAAAACACTCTCCTGGAATATAAAAGGAAAACGGAACATTAAAAAACTTTTTTAATTATATTAAATATATGATAATGAAACGCTTTAAAGTCAAGAGAACTCAGTTTTGTAAATAAATATCGAATTTTTTGAGAGAAAACAATTACGATTCAATTTCAGATCGCCACCTAAAGTTTGAGAAGATTTGCTTTAGAAGAATAGAGGTGTAAACTAGTTTTCTCTCTGTTATAAAGTAAATCAACGCAATAAATCATTAGCTATTTTTAACAAATTTCGTGATGTAATATGTAAACCATCCCTGGTTTAAACCCAAGACTATGAATCTTCAACTAAAATGTCTTGAGGGCATTTCAGGAAGTAGCTGGTTCGTTCGCCAAATCAAACAAACGTTTAAAAAATAAAGCGAGCTTGCCTGACTTCGGCGCTATTTAAAAAAAGCTTTATTTGTGCCTTACTACCTACGTTTTTTTACGTCGGTTGGAATTCAAAAGAAAAAAGTCTCTTACTAAATGAATAAGGTGGGAAGAACAAATATTATAGGTTTATTTTTTGTGTCACAACCAATAAAATTAGAATTATAACATTAGAAGGTGATGCGCTTTAATTTAGTTTGCCGCCTTCATACCTCTAAGCGCTTTTGTGTCTAAATAAAGTAACTCGAAGATTGTGGAAGACTTCATTCTCATTTTGAGAATGGAAACAAGTTACTTTATTGAATATAACGTAATGAAATAAATTTAAATGCGTTTGACAAAACACTTTTATATTAAAAAAATGTTTTTAATAATTATACACTACCAATTTCTTATATTTAGATATTTAGACATTATGTAAAATAAATAAATCGCAAGGTTTTATATAAATTTTTTGTGCATGCTTTGATTTGTAGAGTGTCTAAACAGTATGCTAATCTTCCTGGATTTATAATGAAATTAGTACAAAAATTTGTTTAATTAAAATTATTAAGCATTTATCAGATATTGACAGAGCAATTGCATCATAAATATTAAAGTAATTTTCTTGTACATAGATTAATTGTAGAACAAAAAAGTTGCATTAAAGTTAAAGGCTAGCTGTTCGTGCAGATGGATACTGTCGCAATGCTCGAACATTAATATCGTTTGCACAAAATTTAATAGTTGATATACAGTCACTTGTTATGAGATATATAGTCCCTAACCGTGAAAGAGAAAAAATATATCTGACCTTATATCAAAAAATATATTTAATTTTGTTGATACCTTTCATATGATCTAGAGATTTGATATTATACATATTGTTGTCTCTTGAAATATACTTCCATATGCATATGATGAATCATTTAATAAACATCGAGGTCCTTATTGCCATATGGCTGTATAGCATTGGCTATTTGGAATTTGCCTGTGATAAGAGGGGAGAGAAATAGATTTCAACCATATTTAATTTATACGACTTTTTCAGCTGTAAAAGAAAATATATTTCTACAATTTGCCTCTTATCTTTTTTACTGATGCCTGAAATTTTTTAGAAGAACTTCACAAGATCCCATAGCGCTGTCAGAGCATGAGATACATGGTGCACAAATTTCTAAGTGTTCCTTTTTTTTATCATATTTGGCGATATATAACCAAACTTCTCCGTTCTTTTAATTTATTAAATGTGTGACTTTACTTAATCAACAAATAACGTTGACTGGTGATTATTTTCTTTAAGATTACCTTTTTTATTATAAAACCATCAAAGTAATTATATCTAATAGAATAAGTATAAAATTTGGAAAAAATTAGCAATTTATTACGCCAGTTGAAATCTGAATCAAAAACCATTAACATGGCGATATTTCAGTACTATGTTGTGTATTTTAACTTTTATATGTTTAATTTTATTATGATGAAAGGATGTTTCTAAAGTTTGGCAATGACATAAGGTATAGGTGGAGAATACACATGCCTCAGACATCAATCATAAGGATACTATGGGAATAATTATGTCCTGATTGTTATTTGCAATGCTAATGACTTGGGGTGAAGAAAATTATAAAATGCCCTAGCACCACATACATGAAGTCTGTTTAAGATCAGATTTATCAGTATTTTTAACTGTTAAAGTCAAACAATTGAAGAATTTACAACTTTATTATTACTGAAGAATTTACAACAGTTGGAAGAGGAGAGCAATTTCATTAAACTCCAAAACTGGCAATTTTATGAAAAATATTACAAATATAAAAATCAATAATTAATTAATAATCAATCAGTTAATGAATTTTTATTTTATGCTGAGAATTTTAATTAAACCCAAGAAAAAAATTTCATATTAAGAAAAGTATTTATTAAAGATTCGTCTGACTTGTTTTGCAACTGAACACGTTTCAAAGTCATCAGCATAAATATGAACTGATGCGCTATTAGTAACATATGACGGATATTTAAATATTCTTTCTCTGAAATGAATGTTATTGTTATTACGTAATCATCATTGATAGTATTTGCGTGTTCGATCGGAAACGGCTTCTTACCAGTATCATTATCATTATCAGAGCTCTCAGATCCAAATAAAGATTACGTTATGCATATGAAAAAGAAGAATGTTCGTGACAAAAGTTGTTAAGAGAATAACAGAATCTAATCTTGAATTGTCTGTCATTCATTTAAATACTTAAAGATTGTATCAGCATCAACACTTACCACAATAGAATATTGATAAGTGACAGATAATTGACTTTGAATAACACTTTTTAGAAAAGAGTAACAGCAGATTAACATATCGCTCCTTATTTATAGGAATATTCAAGAAAAGAAATTTTATATTATTTTCAAGCTGAACACATTTTAATTAGTCAACACTCTTAGAAAGTTAAGCAAATGGGCTGTTAAAGGAAAAAATTGATGGATATTTGCTTTCTTTCGAGACATTCCTGTTTCTTTTTTTTTTCAAACTAGTTTAATTTAATCAAGGATTGCTTTAACTAATTGTAGAAGTACTGATTTATTTCTTTTCGTTGCTAATTTCTTTTTTCCTTTGCATGAGAAATAGGGGACAGATGTAATTTGATTGTTTGTGTTTATTTAGCAAGTCGATGTTTCTTGGGAAGAGCAAATGGGATCTTACTTCATTAATTTAAAACTTCACCAAATAATCCATTATTTTCCATTTTTAGTATAATTTATATGTGCATCAATACTTTCACATTTTTAGCGTAATTAAAATCGAAACTTCTTTGCGATTCCAGACAATTATCGAATAAAAAATGAGTTAAATACTACATTTACAATCAACATTAAAAATTACTCGCCTTATAATCATTAGAAATAGTTACTTTTGGAATAATAGCACATAATGGGTGTCACCATAATTATTTCATTTTCATAAGCAAGTAACAAGTACTATTTTCAGCAAAAATCGTAATATTTATAACCATTTAAAAATTTATGGTTTAAAAGACTACCTAAAATTACTTTATACTATTTCAAACTTTAAAAATCCAATTTCCATTAAGAATTCCATGTGTAAGGACTGCAATACTTAAACTGTGGCATTTCCTTGAAACTATAATTACCTTCCTATTTTACAAATACTGTAACGTTTGCTAATATTTACAACCGTTTAAAAACATATGTTTTAAAATACTATCTATAATTATTTCATTCAATTTCAAATTTTGCAATTATCATTTTTTTTTTTTCAAGAATCCCATATTCTGTCCCCGAGATATTGAGAAAAAATTGTTAAGAGATTGCTCTCCTTTTTATATCTTCAGGCTACGCATTTTCACCACGAAAATTTGCAGCAGAAAACCATTCACCTTATTTACGGAAACTCAACTGAACTCTAAAAAATAAATATTCTAGCCTTCAAAAGCAAAGTTCATTATACTTTCCCTTGGTTCTCCATCCTCTAAAAAGTAATCAGATTACCACAAGAGAAAGGAGTGATGTGGGACATTTAAAATGTACAGTCATCGAACAAAATGGATTTACCCCGAAAGGCAACCATTATTTTTTCCTCGAAAAATTGAGAAGATTTTGATTTGACAGGCCATTTTTCCCACACCCACTGTGGAGGGAATTTCAACGTTAAGACAGGGAAATAAATTCTCCGAGAATAGGAAAAGTTTAAAATCTTATTTCTCAGCTGTCTGCTGCCACCTCATCTCTCCAAACATGATACATATTCCCTAAGAAAGATTTCCTCTGGGAGGTTGAATTCCTATTTTCTCATGATTGCTACATCGTGCGTAAATGTCGAAACCCTGTCACGAATTGCTGTTAATATCGAAAGTAATCCACACGTATATGAAGCCACACCATTTTTTTGTTTATTTGGCAGCTTCGAATAGGATTGATTTGGTCGAATGGCTACTACTCCGTGGAAATCGTCGTGAGTCTTTCGGGGAAAAGTTGTCAAGCCAAGATGAAGACATATCTGCAGCTTTTCTTTTAGGTTTACTACACTCGTAGGAGATTAATTGCTTTATTCTAGCGTCTCTTTCCGACTGAGCGAATGTCTCGCGTGTTAGATTGCTGGATTACGGTTGGAGTATATTTATGGATGTCTGTTATGGTTTTTGTGCAATTAAACTAGATTAATAATAAAGCCTTTTCTTTGTTTACCAGTGTAAAACAATTTCTTTACATGAAAGTGTCTTGATTCTGAAGTTCAATAGTTTTGATATCTTAATAAAAATGTTTTTCCACTGATGTATCCCTTTATACTCTTTTTTGTACATTTTAATCCGAAAAACATTCTTGTGCACCAATTTTCAAATATAATTACAGCTGTTAAAGAAAAAAACATGCCATCAATTGAAAATAGATCTTAATCCATCAACTGTTTTATTTTCTTTGACCCTAATTAGTTAGCCGTCTGTTTTAAGAATGTGTTGCCACATCTATTCCTCTAGATCATCATCGAATGATTGAGATGTCTATGGATCCTATAT